>JANHGN010024857.1:126556-161815 GCA_024605025.1 Megaceryle maxima
CACTTAGTTGCAGACAGCAACAAATCCTAAAAATTGTTCAATTTATTGCCTTTAAATTAGACTACTTCAGTTGGGCTGTACAGTAAAATGCTCTGAAAACATCTATCCCAAAACCTCAAGACACACTTCTTTCTTTTAACTGTCTCTGTTTTAATGATGAAACCATTTGTGTTGTTTAGCAAATGTGGATGCGCTGGAGGACTTATTCTTGCCTCGCAATATGCACCCAAAAGTCCCTTTTACATCAATGGAACATGCAGCAAGAAAATCAAAAGTGATCCATGGTACACATGGATTAACTATATGTCCCTTAGCACCCTGTTACTATTTTTACAGGTTTATGGAGGTGTTTATAGTCTCAGCTTTCATGCTGATTCGCCTTTTGAAGGTAGAAGGGAAAAAGAGGAGGGGAAGGGTCCTTATGTGGATTTTGCAGGTTTTTTTAGTGCTTTGTGCCTGAAGCTGTTGTTGCAGCATAGTGGAACTTAAAATACCATTTCAGAATGCACTAAAACAGCGATTTTATGAAATCTCAATTAAAATGCCGAGGGAAATAACATTCCAGCTAAGAAAATTCAAAATATATTAATGTTGATAAGACGCACCATTTTCCTTGGCTTCTGGTATTGATTGAGTGACTTCTAAACCACTTGATAGTCTAGGAGTATTTCAAATAAAAGGCAAACATGACCTTTTGCCATGATTATGTTCCCCAGATAGTTATTCTTGTTTGCATGCACAGACAAGCAGATACTGTACTGACTTTTAAAGATCTTCCATAGATGCTGCAAAGAAAGGTAAAAGTTCCTATTCTAAAATAGATAATAACATTAAAAGCATCCCAGAAGACAAGTGAGCAACAAAATTTTTACTTGGAAAAGTTTCCTCTCTGAAGTATAGAGCAAAACTAAATAGCATGAAGAAAGTCCGGAGGAAAGTTTCACCTTTCATTTTATGAAGTGTCATTAGGGAGATTGAGCTTTGCACAAGATCTTCCATGGATAAAACCCTTGTGGTACACACGCAGCACTTCTCAAGCTTGTCCACAGTTCAAAGGTCTTTAATAGCTATATGGGGCTTCTGAAATTTTCTTCATTGACAGGTTTTTCTCATACTCTCCAAAAAAGAGCTCGGGTTATTGTTTATGATGAGTAAATTATTGTACAGACATTGAATGCTATTCATTGTGCTTACAATGTGCAGAAGAAAAGGTGAAGTTTATCTCCCAGACTTTTAAATAACAAGGAAACGATAAGCAAGTCTAACATTATTTTTGAAAAGCAGACGTGGTTTTCAAATCAGAGTGATTGGTTTGTAATTCTCTTGGAAGAAACACAGAATAAGGGACTCAAAATGTGTAATAAACAAAACCAAGAGATCTACAAAATATTTTAAGCAAAAATAACCATTCAAAACAACCATTTTGTTGTGGTTTCTTGGTTTTGTTTTTTTTTTTACTTAACAACAATAAAAGACTGACTTGATCTTAAAAAGTAGTGTTGCTATTTAAAATAGCAAATATTGATATTGTAGAAAATTGCAAATCAGTTTGAAAAACACTGCCACTGCTCAATTGACATTTTCTCTTTACTAGAATGAATTGAAAAAATAGCTCTTCTGTTCCGGGTGTCTGAAGTCACTTTCATATGGGTAAAGATTTCATCTTTGCATCTAAATACAATGGCGTTGAGCACTCTGCAAAATCAGGCCACCTTTCATCAGGTCGGCTGTGAAAGGTTTTCTATGAGCTGTCATTTGCAAATCAGTGCCTGTGGGGCAGTCCTAGCCTAGCCAGGCACTGGTGCATAAAGCTGAAGAACTTTTTCAGGTATTGTATGCTTCACTGGAGATGAGTAGCAGATAAATTGCTTTTATACAGTGGTAACTGGTGAAGAACAAATTTTAAGGACCACTCTAAGCAGAGTGATTAACATTACAAACGTTCCTTAACCCCTAAGGGACACACTTGAAAAGGAGAAGGAAAGCTGGGAGCTGTTTCTGTGTATTCACACCATCCTGAATATATATATATAAGTGCAGGCAGACCCAGAATCACTTTCCTTTCCATCCCTTTTAAGGAAACACACACTCATTTCAACTGGGTCTTCACTTTCAGTGTTAGAAAAATGCAAAACGCTATCAGTTTTGAATATCACATTTAGTTTCTCCTTCTATTGAATCTGTATCAGATGCCAGGTGGATACTGAAGATATATACACACCAATGTTTATTTTACAACACCAGTATCATCACTTAATATTATGATTGAGGCCAAAGCAGAAATTCCTTATTAGATGAAAGGGACAATGGTTGGAACTGTCAGATCAGGCTACCCAAACAAAAACCAGTATATTAATGGTGTTAGGGGTTTTAACCACAGGTAGGAGATGCTATGGAGACTTGACATGGGCTTGACAAGGCAGGCTACAATCCATTATAGATAGATAGATAGATAGATAGATAGATATGTGTGTATATATAGATATATATGTCTATGTATACACATACACACACAGAGGTATTGCTAACACCAAAAATACACATGCCAGAATCTGTGGTCCTTCAACTCTGCATCAAGTCTGACTGCCAATGAATCCATGCAGGAAAGCACTTTTCTTTGGAAGAGGAGGCTCTAGGGACAGCCCCCATCCATCTCAGACATGGGTCAGGTAAAACACACACCCTGAGGCCATCAGTGTGCTTACATTCATGAATCAATCAGATTTTTATCTGCCTTTTCTATTAAAGCTCCTATTTCAGCAAAACACTTAACCACTCTGAAGTGTCTTGTTCTAGTCCATTCCCATTCAGCAAATCATTTGTTCATGTTTAACGTATACTTTTGGGACACTTTACCCTCGGTAGAAAATTCAGCCACAGTGAAGATACATTTATCTGCTTAGCCTTAGGGCTTATCTCTGAAGTGACAATGAAGCAAGTGAGGAAGTGCTACACGTTAGTTATTCCGTATCAATTCCCTATGTGAACTTTTAAGTGCACAATAGCCCTTTCTGAGTAAGCATTAGTGCTGTGTACCTGTTCTACCAGCTAACCCCGCAGGTCACCTCTCATGTTCTGTGGTAAAGAAGTATCCCTTTACCTTGTGTCTGCAGAGCTCTTCTCATCCCGACCTCGGATTTTTAGTCAATTCTGCAAATACAGAATTCCATAATGCTATGCATATTATGCTTATTCCATAATGCTTATAAATGACAATGAACTAAGGCTTAGTTTTCCCAAACTAATAAATATTTTTTATGGTTTATAAAATAATAAATCTCTACTAATTAATATATGGCTTCAAGCTATTTAATGAATGTTGTGTACATCTGCTTACCCTCATGGATGGCTTGGAAATGGATGCCATTGCACACGGGCTATTTGAAGCGACTTAGATTCATTTGATTCTTTGGTTGGCAGTGGAAATGCAGAATGTACTGCTAGTACCTGTGCCTGAAGGAATTTGATGTTTTCTGATTTACTTTCTTTCATTCACCTGTGTGTTTATACTAGATAAAAGATGTGGAGAAACCTCAGTCATCACCAGATTGCTGTCATCTATATGAAGACATTACCTCTGGGTACAGAAACACCAGCTCACAGTGTAAGCGTTCCTGTTTCTTAGCTTTACAGTTCCAGAGCCAGCTTGCCAATAAGATTGAGATTTCTGAGAATTCGATGTGCTGTTCAGAAGAACTATTAAAAACCTACGAAAAAGCAAAATGTACTTTACTGATCCTGTTAAATCAATGACAAAACTCCCATTCATTTCAGGAATAAACTGTTAATCTACAGTGACCCCACAATAGCTCTAATTGTCTGCGAGCTGAAAGATTTTCTAATATGCCACTTTAAACCTACCACATCAGGTCCTAATGTCCCACTATAAATAAAAAACACATTTTAAAGTCCATAATTATATGTTTATTCAGATTTCAGCAATATGTCAAGGAAACATAGCTGCATTCTGTAAAGACTCTGCATTACGTGCATTGTAAAATGTCAGAAAATTTAAGTAGTTCTTATTATCTCTTCTGGTTGCTTTTAGATACACATGATAAATATTTAAATACTATTATAGAAAACCAAAATAGTTTAAAAAAATAAGTCAACAGAATTAAAAAGGAAATTGGATTTCACATAGCAACATCTACTAGAAAACTAGGCTTAAGCAATCATTTGCATCTCAAATAAAAAGTAAATTTATAGACTGCCTTTAATATCAGACTTCAGAAATTCCTTTTTCTTTCCATTGTTATTCCATTACATGATACCACAGACTTGCGACCCATCAGTTGGGGTTTTTTTCCTGTTTCTCACTTTGGCATTTCACTTTCTTAACTTCCTTTATTTTGTTGACTTCCATTCATATTATCACATCTTCCTTCTTCTTTTGTTTTTTCCTTCTTTCCTTAATGTTACTTCATTTTAGTGTGTTATTTACTTACAGCTGCTAATTAGGCCTGCTCTGGTAAATCTCATTTGTGGTACAATGTTTTAAGGTCTTTTCAGTTCTTTTCCAGATTATACTTGTTCTCCTTTATTTCTAGGCTTCTTTGCAGCTCACCTTCGTGTTCATCTAAGTCCATTCTATCTGTTGTGCCAGGAAAATCACTAAGCCTGATGACAATTCTGTACGTTAATTCCCCTGTACTTTTGCTGTCAGGAGCTCACATTAAGGAACTGTTATTGTTTTTTAAAGTGTTAATTACTGAGTGGTGAGTACAGAAAAACAAAGCAGTTGTTGTGAATTGCTTAGTTAATTATAATTTGAAATGAAATTCTAAGCTTTTTGCACTATAAAAATTTTATTTCTTTGCCAGTGTAGTGCAGATCATTTCAGAGATAGTAGCTTCACTTCTGGAGTCCTGGGCTGCAGTGCGATGAGCGTCAAAAATGCAGGCCGATGTGCGACGGGACATTCCCATCCACTGACACTTGATGCTTCATCCTTCTCTGTACCCTAGTGCTGCACTAGTGGAATTACATGGGGGAAAAAAATATAAAATATGAGCATGTTCCTGATTGGGTTTAAGGTAAAGAAACGTGACTACTGGTGCTGGCAAAGCATAGGGGTGGCAACAAGTACCTGAGGACGGGGGAGGGGAGAAAGCAAGACTCTAAGCAGATACCACCATTAAGTCACGTTAGGATGATCATAAAATCTCAGCATTAGGAATGATGACGTGGTAGGAAGCCATAAAAATGCAGTATCACAATGGTATAGTTTCTATATACATATATAGAATACATATATATATATACACATATATATATATATGAAGTATCTTGACACATGCTTAATGAAGTCAGCAATCTTCAGAAAGCGACAAAAGTGAGCAACTGGAGCAGAATTCTTGTGCAATTACACAAGCATCATCTTGCTGCATGGCTCTGAAGGCATAAACCACCCTCACGCTATCAGTCACAGCACCTCAGCTGAGAGACAGTATTTCCTAAAACAGCTACCATCTGCTGTAATTGGCTTATGAACTGTTCCTGCTTTATTTCACTGGGTGGTTAAATGGATCAGTTGAAGCTTGTACTGAAGGGTAAGCAAGATGCTCCTTGCTTCTTGAAGTTTGGTATGGAATATAAACAGGTTTTAATACCAAGCTGAGTCATTCATTGTTTAGAAGGTCCTCAAAAAAGTGAAAAGTATTATTTCATCATACTAGTATTTTAAAAATATTTTTAAAGCTTTCATTTCAATTGAATAAAGGCTACCCCACAGTTTTTCTGGCTTTGGAAATGGAATATTTGTCTATTTTGACCAGAACCATTCTCGTGCTTTAGACTATCACCACCAAAGGAAGCTTGCTAGAGTGCTGCTCACTGCACTACACGTGCAGGTCCTCCTGCTCTAATACCAGCTCTCTGGGGAGCTCAGCCAAATTGAGGCAGAATAATTTCCCAAATGAATAGAGTTCAGAATTGCTGACCTGTCAGCAGTGTCATGGCTTAAATTGAAGTTCTCACTTCTGATTCCTAAGTTTTTACTTTATTATTCCATAGAGTATAATCTTTGATAATTCAACCAATCTCTCATAAAGCAACAAAGTTGAGTGGCTGGAGCACAATGAAATAGCCCTTGGTAAATACAATAACCCTGCAACCTCTGTTTCATCATCACTCGTACTCTCTGCCATTACGTGGCAGGTGTTTTGATAAACAAACCCAATAGTTTGTAAAACATTTGACCAGACTAAAGCATCTGTCTTTCCTATCTATGTGACTTGCAGTGCCTATAGAAAACCTGATGTGCTGGCGTTCACTTCAGGTTTTAATGCTTACTTTACAGAGCTGCAAAGGGCAGCATAAGATAAAGAATGAGCTGTAAATTACAACCTGTTAGATTCACACCTGGTGAAATGATTGTAGAAGTCCTCTTAGATCAGATACCAAGTATGCTAAATAAATTTTGGGATTTCTACATTAGGGGGTTGCAAGAAAATAAAATGTATATTAAGCTGCTAACAATATAATGCTACTATCTTATTTATTGAGTCTATGTGATAAATAAGCATACTTCAGAGAAGAGGATTGAAAAGAAATGTGGGTTTGCTGTTTTTTGGGGTTTTTTTTTTTGTTTTTTTTCCCCCAGTTAAAACCTCACCTTCTTTTCTAGGAAATTTTAAATTAACCTGCAGTGAAATTGTATTTTATATCAGGTACTCATCAGTACAAAACTGAAAAGGAGCAGGGCCTGTCTATATGAAACTTGTCTGTGAGACGGGATAATTTTGAACTGTGAAGTGAATACTCAGCAAGATCAGTTCTGCCCATTATGTTGGCAAGCATATTATCCAAACTTGCAAATATTTGCTATCTCTATTTCTGGCTGGATTATTCTATTATAATAAGAAACTTATGAATAATAAAATGTTTTGTTTTCTGACTTCGCTTTCCTCTATCAGTAATGGATTAAGTGTAAGCTGAAGTAAATTAGTACTAGAGTGTTTTTACAGTGACTGATACAAGAACAGGTAGAAACCCATTATTTGATTCCTTTTATTGTCACATTGAGTCCTGTATGCATAGCCAAAGTTTTATGCACAACTGGACAAGAGTTTTAATTCTCCATTGCTGATTTTACAAGGTGAACTAACAGCTCAAATCATCAATGCTTAAAGGATTTCTTTGGTGATTAGAATTCTTTTACCTAAACTCCATCACAGTTTAAAGGAAGCTTAAGATCTAGCGAGCGCAAGACAACTCCAGATCTTCAAAGGGTGGTTTTTGTGAGCCTGCATACCAAACAGAAAGCCCTGGAACGGGTAACCTTGGTGGAACAAAGCTGTACCTGATTTACCTGTCAACTGGGTCAAGACTGCAGCTGGGAAGTTACAGTCCTCTCGCTGTGCCAGAGAATTTTTGTTTCAAATTAAGTTCAAGTCAAGCATGAGTTGCAGTTTTGTTCATATTAAAATTAATTATTGCATTATTCAGCTTGGAAACATGAGGTTTCAATGTGTGTTTCGTGTGTGGGTTTTGAGGTTTGTTTTTTTTTTTAAATATATATATTAACTCATGGTAAAAATGAGAAGGCTCTTATTCAAGAGGTACTGGTGCAGATGGAGAGGCACAACCATTAACTTCTAAAGGTTTCTTTTTCCTCCATGTTCAAGATAAATGTTTTGTCTCTGAGGCTACAGAGTTTTCTTTGTAAGTTTTCTTCTGAATATTTCATTTAATATACATATACGGCAATTGCTTTATTAGAATAGAGCACTTACATACTGTGCTAAATGAACCTGTTTTTCTGACTCAGGTGATTAATTCAAGACTATTGACCTCTTTTTCCTGTTCTCTAGCTCAAGAAAAACTTTTACTTTCATTCGATCTACTTCCATTTCATTGATGCTCTTTCCTCTGCTTTTTTTTCTGTCTAGGTCACGACTGACGTGGGTGAGCGACAGCCTCCCAAAGGAGCCCCTGTGTGGATTCCGGGGGGTCCTGCACCCTCCCTATGGCAGAAGGCCTCTGAAATGATTTTCACAGTGACTGACAACTCTTTCCAGCACTACAAGTGAATCCATGTTTGGCAACAGGTTTGGTTTTTTTTCCCCCCTTAAGGTCAGTCTTTCTTTCTTTTTTGTTCATACTCTGTATGTATTTGATCTCCTTGCCTCCACAAGACAATCAAACATGGCTTGTCAACAGTTTATTATCGAAAGAGAAACAGGAAGGGCAGAGGGGAGTTTACATGCACTAGGAAAATGTCAGGTTTAGATAAAAAAATTATGAGATCTGATCCTTTGGCAGAGATATGCTTAATATTTTAAAATCATAGATTCTGTAATCAAACCAAACATGAAGCTCGATTGATAATCACGCAGAGCATTGTTTTTCTTGAACCAGAAGTAAAGTGTCATTTTTGATGCTTTGCTGAATGCTGCAAGAGTTGAACCAAAACACAGATTTTTTTTGGTTGCAAGGTAAAAACTACAAATAAAAATAGACAGCTCCCAAGCAGGGACTTATTTAGTATGAGCCTTATTTGCACTTGATAGGAGCTTCAAAGCAATGTCATGTCACAGCCTATTCCCCTCGCTTTCCTCCTTCCCACTTGACTTGCAGGCATTTATAGCACAAACTTTCACTCCAGCTGTATGACATTGAGCTTCGTCACCCTGTGCTACACCAGGAGGGAGAGGTTGTGTGGAGAGGTGACAAAGTCTCTGTCATCAGAGATCTTCAGAAGCCATCTGGACATGGTGACCAGGCTTCAGTGGGAAGATGGGTCGACTAGGTTGTCTCTGAAAGTTCCTCCCAGCCTGAATCAGTCTGTGTTTCTATCTTAAAAGGCTCATTGCTCCTGGAGAGCAGTTAAAAGATTTGCGGGTACAGGAACATTGGCCTGCCTAGAGAACTCTGCGTGGGCAATAAGGGAGAAAAAGACAGAAATGCAGGCTCTGCAGAATCAATAATGGACTCGCACATATATTTCAATGTATGTAATAGAAAGAACTTACCTGTCATTGCAACAGGAGGTTTGATTTTTTAAGAATGATTTAAAAGTCTGATCTTGATCTATAACTAATAAAACCAGTGGAGATAGCACTGACAGTAATATGTAACAAGCGGCCGACTGTCTCATTTTAAAGTAGTGATTCGTATTAGTTTTACTTCATCAGTTTCATGGAGCTATTCTAGATTGATATCGATGCAAGTAAGACTAGAAACAAACTTCACACCTGCAACTTTTGTACTTATTATTAAGCCAACTGACTCTGCCTGATCTAGTGCTGTTCCAAGCCTCCCAGTCCCATAACATACCTTTTCTGTGAAATGGTTTTAATGAATTTTAATGCTATAGCATTTAGTAGAACTCTAACCCTCTTGCTTAGCCTTCTAAATTGTCTTTTCTCTTTGCAGAATGAACATGCCATCACCTGGAATCTCTGTAAGTCCAAATCTCAGTATTGCACTATGAAAGACTCAGTGAGCTGTGTTTAACCATTGATGGACTTGAGCGGCTTTCTCATACAGCAGTGAGGCATCCTTCTCTAATCCCTGTGACCTAAAATGCCAGTCAGAGATAGCCATAAGATCAAAACTGTGCATTCTTTCATCATGCTCTGTTTGTATACAGATCAGCAGAAATCTGTCTCTTGGCCACTGAAAGGCATGAGATTGTTCAGTGCTTCAACAGCAAAAGTTTTTTTCTTAATAATTCTGAGTGGTATAATTGATTTCTTCACATCCACAAATTATATAGGAGTATATCTAGAAGCATTATATTGGGTCTGGCTGAGCTGTGGTTAGCTTCCCCATAGCAGCCCTCACAGTGCTGTGGTTTGCCTTGAGACCTGGAAAGGTGCTGATAACATACCTGTGTTGTGGCTGCCGCTGAGCAGGGCTCGCACAGCACCAAAGCTGCTTTTCCAACACCCACCTGCAGTGGGATGGGGTGGACAAGAACTTGGGAAGGGACACAACTGGAACAGCTCACCCAACTGACCAAAGGGTTATTCCATACCAAAGGTTGTCAGCTTAGCAATAACTAGGAAAAAAAAGAAATGGTGGTGGGGTGGGTGATAGAGCAGCTTGGTGAGCACTTGATGTCCAGCCAAGCATTATGTCTCCTGAGCTCTGCCTATGTTTAATATGTAGCAGTCGTCCTCCCTCACTGCCACAGTTAGTTCACTGAAGCTTCTCAAAAGTACAAGTGGTCTGGTCTTTCAATTAGGTTACCAAATTAAACAAAAGCAAGTGAAATGTATTCTCTCTCTGTGTAGCTGAGATTAATTTTATCTGTAAGGAAATAACAATTTATAAACGCTGAAGCATCTTCAAGACAAATATTTTCTAGCTAATTTCTTCCTTTTACACAAAGGAGTAGAAAAGCAAACTTTTATCCTGTTACGTAAGCCTTAGAAACTTGAATGGCCTTTGTATTTCACTTTATGGCAGAAGTCAGATTGGGAGTAACAAAACACTATTTTAGAACTAAGTAAATCACTTTAAAATAATGATTCATGTGCTACTTGAAGCCTGTGCACGTTTTTTGTTTGTTTGTTTTGTTTTTTTCTCCCAAGAGAGTGAAACAACTAAAAAAACCCCAAACAAACCACCATTGTTTGTGATACTGACCTATCATATACCTGTGCTGTCTTTTTGCTAAAAATCTGGGGGGGGTGGAAGGGGGGGAGGAGACACACAGAATTTGCAATATTATTCTTTGATAAATCCTAATCTGAAGGCATGGGAGTAGATTTTTGGCATATGTGCTGACCCAGTGTCATGGGTGCAGCACTGTGTCACTGGAGGGGACAGCGTAAAGAGGAGTATTATACACCCAGCCATACAGATAACTGACAAGTGACTGACTTAGAAGTATTGCCCGTATATGAAACTCAACAAAGTAATGTATTTTATTAAGAAAATTGCATTTGTTTTGCAATATAAATGAGTAACAAATAAAAATGTTGAAGACTAAACATTAAAAACAACAAATAAAACATGCTTAATTTGTATGAGACAACATTCAGCTGAAAATGATAATCTACTAAACATAATTTACTGAATTATTTTATTATTTGATTTGATTTTATATAATAAGAACCCAGACTACAATCACAGATCCAAATTACTGATAAGTAGCTTGAGTTGTTTCAGCTCATGCATGGACTGTCAATGTGTCTCTCAACTCATTTCACACTTGACCTCCCGGAGGGCAGTGGAGCTATATACAAATGTACACTATTCTTTCTGGTCTGTGACTTTGTGGAAAGAAAAAAAAAAAAAAAAAGCAGCATCAGAAAGTCTATATCAAATTAATACCCGAACAGAAAAAAACCTTATCTCTCAGTGTCTTATTAAAAAAAAAAAAAGAAAAAAAAAAAGAAAAAAAAAAAAAGAAGACATAAATTCCGGAACTGAAAGCTCTGCCTACACAAAGAATTACAGTGCCTCTTAAGAGTAGCACTCTGATGCATTAATAGTGGCGGCAGGAGCTCAGTTTAACTATCGCTGCAGCTTAAGGTACACAATTACATTCTTCAGCGTTGACATTTTCACCTTGATAAGCATAATAATGCCATGCAGATGCAGCCTAAAACCCATAATTTCAGCACTCTGCTTCTACTCAGGTTGATTATAATAAGGTACGGCACTGAAGCATGCACGAACCTACATTTAATTGTCAGCACAGCCCTTCATTTAAACAAGAAGTTAGTTAACAGTATGCTTTCTGTGGTGAATGTGGGAGGCATCTCAAATAGCTGTGGCTAAACAGAGAACGTTGAATGCACCAATGAAAACACGTTCAGAAAGCTGGCGATGGCTTCAGTTCACCTCCAGTTTCTCTGTGGGTGTCCATTTAAATTGAAAACAAAATGTGGTACATTTATATTTGCCAGAAAGGCCCTGATATTTTTTTATTTGTTTATTTATTTATTTATTAAAGTTTTAATTTTTTTATATTTTAAATTAGGAAAGATTTCTCCTCAGCTTTTAATCAGCATAAAGCAGTAAGACCCATGATAACAGTGAAGGACAGATTCTGGTATGTATAGCAAAAAGTGAAAAATACCTGAAGAATAAATAAATGTACTGCCGTTTGAAAAGTGACCATATATTGCTAAAACTAAACATAGGAAAAAAAAAATAAATCACATGGGACAACAAGGTTGTACATTGCCTTTTGTTTACTAAGTCACATCTGAGAGGAGAAAAACAACATATAGCAAATGGAAAACTTGATCTAAGCTAGGACAGTAGGCATACATATACAGGTACATCATTCATACCTATATGTATGAATGTGAACTGATTGACTGATGGTATCTAGCTGATCAAAACTATAAGACAAAAATGTCTACCTGTAGTCTTGCATCTTCTAACCTGTATTGCTGCTTTGATTCTTGAAGTATTAGTGATTTGAAAAAAATACACAGAAAACCCCCACACCCAAAATAGCATTGTTTACAACCAGCACATAATTTGCTCTTATGTTGTCATAATGCCTTGATAATACTTTAATTTCCTCTGATCTTATGAAAGGAGAGAAAAACGCATCATTTTGGAAAGGAAATTTCTTCACCCTGGCTTAGGAAATGCCACATGATGCTTTCTAGGCGTAATTAACAATCAGGCACTACTGTTACATGCAGTTTGTCAGACAACATATCCAAGGAGTTGCAGAAGTTCAGTGGCTCGTAGTTTTCTCACTCCCAATTGAGGAGTTATGTCGCGACTGCCAGTGGAAAGACAGCATATGTCAAACGTGGAGCCGAGAAGCTGGTGGGAGGTCTGGCAAGACATCGAGTAGGTTCTGTAGCCGGCTCACAGTCAGCTCATGTCTTCTGTTAACTGAAGTTAATGGCAGCCCCAAAGTCAGCTTATCAGCATCTGGCATGAGACAGACTGGTTGATTTTGTTGGAAATGTCATGATGCTGTGGTTCTGTTCTCTGTCAGAAAATAAAGCAAGCAAAAGTAGACTCTGGGATATTCAGATAGTCTGACAATGCCTCTTCGTTGGTTTAGCAGGAGAGCTGTAACATGCTGTGCTGGGTTGTATAAGCTTATGCAAAACTGGTAACTTCATTAGCCTATGAGCTTGTAGTAAACACAAAGTTCAAAGCAACTACTGTAACAGATTTAGGCACACTTTTTTTGCTTACATATTTCCAGCTCAGTCTCAAATCTAACTAGGTTACAAGGTCAAAACTCTGCCTTGTTATTATGAAGGATGCAATTCATAAACTTGCTATCAGTTGAAGTTTTGTAGTTTTGTTTTTTTTGTTTTTTTTGTTTTTTTAAATCCTTTTGTATTAATGAAATAGGAACTCACCAGCTTCAGTTATATTTTGTAGCCTAGCAAACCAATAGGTAGACTTAATGGGGGGAAGCCTTTGTAACAGATGGTGAACTGCACAAGCGGTGCTGCGGAGCACTGTACGGTATTCAGCTGCAGAGGGCCTGTACAGCAGGCACTGCAGAGATGAGCGTTGTTCTCCCATGGCCCTTCTGTTTCTTGTTCACATTTCACCAGAGAAGACCAAGGGTTTCTCTCAGTCACTTCTGTTACTGGTGGCACTGAAACTGGAATTGGTGATAGGAGCCATCACACTTTTACTTCATGTCCAACCCTACTCCTGTTTTAGGAATGCTGTGCTGCTGGCACGGGGAAAAGAGCAAACATAAGGAGCTTTTACGGACACGCTACACTGTGTGGCACTAGATGTTGCCAATAAAAGACATTTGCCATAGTTAGTGACTTGCAAGGTCTTTCCTCTGCTGAAGATGCTTCTTGGAAGGCCAGAGTGCAGAGGTGGCTGCAGCACAAAGCATCTGGATAGAAAAAATCTCCCAATGGAGAAGAATACGTTAATGGTAGGGCTTGCAATTAATTTTAAAAGCGCACTATAAATTAAGTGCTTATAGTTTTGAAGTGAATTGTAGTGCAATTCAACTGTTGGGTGCTGTAAGCTTCTTGAGCTTTAATTAACCACTACATTCATTTTTAAAAAAGAGAAAAAAAGAAAAGGAAAATAATATTTCTTTCATGGGAGAAAACAGTTGACTGTGTTTACATGAATCATTTAGTATCTGTCAACAAATGATTACCAGATCTCAGAGGCAAATATCATCTAATTGGCCCTTAGCATTTAGAAGCAGTTGAGTGATTGGGAGGATACTGTTACATAAATAGTGTTACATATTATGTTATCTTAATAACTAAATGATATAGAATTTATATGACAAATTATATTGAAGGCAACATGCATAACCATTTATTATTCAGAATGCGAGGTGAAATGAGACAACAACTAATCCCCACAACAAACAGTGCTCTTTACACATTAATACTGATAAATTGAAGTAGTCAAGCTAAATTGTGCCTAGCCTTGCCTATATAAGCCAACTGGCACCTCTGAAGTTGTCCTGATGTATCGCAAGAGAGTTTCTTCAGTGATTTCATTACATCTGCATCAATTTTGCAGCATGCTTTTTATTTCCATTATGCTCAGAAGATGATGTTTGCTACTTCACGTGACGTTAGCTTTCAAAACTAATGATAAAATTGATGTTGGAGGGGGATCACATATGACAACCTTCTCCTCAAAATCATCCTAAGATTCCTTTGCAGGATGCTGTAAAATCAATATAACACCATTATCATAATGCAGCCATTTTCTGTGCGTTCTTCCTGGGGCTGGTCATCTCACTTTCCTGTTAGGATTGTATCCTCCTCCTCTGCTTCACTGCTGCTGTGACCACATTTTTCTGTGCTCTAATGTGGGTGAGATGAAACTGCCTTCTCCAAGTGCTTATCTTCCTCTGTTGACTATAATGGAGCCTAAATAACTTGTCTGGCTTAGATCATCTAATGGAGAGGTTAACTCCAAGGTGACATGAACCTTACAAATCATTATAAAATAAAAGGTCATCTGGCATCCAGCTAGTATCATGTCATAGTTTCTCACACCTGTCAAGAGTTTTTATTCAAGATCCTAAGGCTTCATTAGGTAGTAAAATTCTAGTTTCTTTGGTGCTGTTCTTGGTTGTGTTTCCTTTTCTTTCCGCCCTTCTACATGCAGATCTTCTATAAATACACAAGCCCCATACAGAAAAAAAAAAAAAAAAAGCTCCTCCAATACATAGGTGGGTTGGGAGTTCAAACAGTTCAAATTCTCACAAGCCTGAAGCAACTTTTTTTTTTTTTTTTTCCAAATCTAGAGTTAGTAGGTCAGATCTTGGTGTCATTTAGACATGTAAGTTACATGAGATCAGTCTGAATCGCAGAGCATAGATTTATTAAATTTAGATGTGGTATTCCCAAATGGTTTCTTCATTGCTGTGCACAAAAATTGGCCTAATCTTCTTCTTACTGGTTGCACAGTGCCAGCAGAGTAGGTTCACTGACACTGGCGTAACACTGAACATAAATAAGATCGCTACAATGCTAACTGCCTCTTTTATGGTTTGAAGAAAACCAGATTGCATTTCTGCTTGAGTTTTAGAGAAAAAAACAATGTTGAAATCAGTATCCATAATGTCTTCCTTTTGTCCAAAGATTAATTATATACATTATTAACTGTAACGTCAGTGTCTCTGGGTAACAGTTGATATTTGAGCTTATACGGGTTCTTGGAAGAAAAGGACACACTTAGAACTGAGTCTTAATAGTGAAGCAGAAAATGGAAATTGTAATGCTTTGAACCCAAAGCAATCAACCAATATTTAAGTTGAAATATAATTTGATTTGAATTTTCTTGTATTATCCATAATAATCTTCAATTAAATTAGGAAAACTAATAAAAAATTATATAAATAGGTATGAAAATATAAGTAAATGTTTGCTTGTTTCAAGGTCTTTTAGTTTTTCTCAGAGTATGTAACTTGTTTTTAAATGGCTCTTGGTTTTTCCACATCATTATTCTCATATGCTTGCAAAAAATTCCTTAGCTGTGGTCCATTATATTCTAATGTAAATATAAATTCATGTACATGCAGAACTGTACAATATGAAATGAGTATTTGTGGGTTAAAAAAACCCTATTACATGTTCAAAACAAAGTAAACATCCATTATGGAAAAAAAAATTAAAAATTCACTCGCTAATTTTGTTCTCCCAAAAGGATTTGGGGCGAGGTACAATCGCATACAAGCAACAGCATCATTTAGAAAATTTAGAAAACCTGACCTTATAATGTGTTTTGGCTTTGGTAGAGAAAGTGAAAGAACATACTGGTTTTGAAGTATTTTCTGTTGATTGTGAGGTTACTGAGAGTCCTGCTGGCAAAATTAAGGGATTGCTACTAAAATGCAGTACACTGCCTGCCTCTGCCTCTGGTTCAGGTCTGTATCCTATTGTTAAGGGACTGGGAACAAAGCTGCAATATCAGTAATAAGCGGCACCAGTTTTAAGTCACAATCTTGTATTATCTGTCCCTGTTTGTCCTTAATACATTTAATTTGCAAGTTCCTTCCCTGATATGGGTAAGACTCTCTGAACTGAAAGTCAGTCTGGTTTTGAGGCTATGTGGTTAATAGCTATTTGCATAGTGACTTGAGCTACTGCAGGTTTAAGTCCTGGCCCAGGTAGCAGGTTGGAGGCTCCTTCCAACCAACATCTGAATGAGTCTTAGTTTCTCTGGAGGTCAGCTGATCGTGAAAGAAGGTGCCATAAATACAACAGAAATTACATCAGTGCTGATATCATAGGGCTATTGCTGCATATTTCACTCTCCCACCATTGAAGTTTGTGTAGATACAGAGGTTCAACAGTTCTAGGCTCTACTATAACACCAGTTAGAAACATGCTGCTGTTCTTTTAAAAGATAAATATTTTACTCAAAATGCTTCATAAATGTAAAATCCCACAGCATGGCCTTCCTGAAAAATAATAACATTACTTTCTCAAAACCTTGTAAGACAAAGCACAAACATGAAAACATTCTACACTGAAGAAAACCAGGTCAATTGCAAATGTTGCAATTATGTAAGAAATTCACTGAGGCATCTTAATCCCTTTTTTTCATAGAGTCAGTACTGTTTTAATCCAAAAAAAGTGTCTTGAAATGGATGTTCATCATTGCTTCCCAAACACCACTGGGCACTTGAGATGCAGTTTGTAATTTCCTAGAGCAGAAGGGATAAAATCAAAACTGAAGTGAGTCACAAATTTTAAATGAATTTTTTTTAATAGCATCATTTTCAACAGTGATTATTTCATGCTTTCAAATTTGAATATAGCTGAGTTTGTTTCTATTTTAACCCTCTTTACATTCATTTTTGAACACATTTGTGATGTTAGTGCAAGTACATCAAAGAGAAAAGAGATGTGGGCATGGGTTTGGGTTGTTTTTTTTTTCCTTATGAGCGGTTTATTGTTTGATTTCTGCACTGATCAATAAATGTGCCAAAGCTGCTTTTATGCAAATTCAGAACACTGTTTTCTTTTTTTCTCTGGGTTCTTTTAATGATGAGGAAAATGTTAAACAACTCTTGTTGTAGGAGGGGGAAAATAAACCAAAAAAGCCTTGTATGAATATGCAACATTTTTTTCTATTGAGTGAATTTTGAGTATTGTTTCAACTGAGTCATAGATGTTTCTATCTACTTTCAGATGTGAGTATGATGGAAAAAATTGCTGAGAGAATTAACTCCTAGTAGAAGTGTCTTGGTTCCATAAATAGTTGACAATGATCTTCCTTCCAGTCTTTATGACAGCATCTTTAGTAGTAAATTTATACACCATCCCCCAAAAATATTTCTGAAGAAAAGTCAATGTGATCTTCTTTAAACATGTTCATATCAGCACATAATTTTGGCTTTGGAGAAGGGACTTGTGCTAAATTACTATCACAGAAACACAATGTCTTCTGTGTGTAGTAACTGAGAAATCTTGGGAAGAATTTGGAGAAATCAGATAGCAAGTTTTGCCTCAGTGGTTTTTCTTTTAATGAATCCCATATTTTAAACCTTTGTCAAAGGCTTTTGCCTCTGCTTCAGCATATTAGTTATGAAATTCAGATAAAGATACAGGTTCAGACTTTACAAACAGGTTGAGGTTAAGACTGTTTGATGTAAGTCCTTATCATTCAATTGTTGTTAGGTTTGTGGATGATTTTTTTACAAAACACACAATTTGTCAGAATCACTGAAGAGACTGAGAAAGAAAGATGTTCAGGAACATAAAATATGTGTATCCAGTCCTTTCTATTTTTGTAGAATTATTTTATTCAATATTTAGCATCTTGTTATAGCCAGAGCTATGTCAATATTTTTTCCACCAAGTAGCTGTTCTTGTTTTTCCTTTATTCTGTTCCTTTTTTGTTCTCTTCACTTTTGTCCTCAGTGCCTTGCCTTGCCTTCCCTTGTTTGCTTTATTTTTTTAATCGGCTACATTTCTCCCATGGCCTTGTAGAAAGCCTTCTTTGTCCTATAACAAGATTTGCTTTTCACCTTTCAATATAAACGTTCATTTTAACTTGCACATAGTAATTGTCACTTACTCTTGTTTTTTCATACTAATTAATAGTTAAATGGTCACCATCCATTTATTGAGACACTCAGCCACTTGCTACCATCCTCATATATTCCCTAGGAGAGTAAAATGTTTCCCTATTTTCCTACTCGAGAACAGAAGAGTTGCTAAATTGGCCTTCCTCCTGAACAAAGATATCAGCTAGGGCTCCCTGTGCCCGACTTGCTGCCAGATGCTCAGGGCAAAAATGCCATTTTTGGACCAGTCTGAAATCTTGCTTCCCCAAGAAGCAGAGTTTACCACAGAGCCCATCCATCCCAGTGTGCCCGTTTCATCATCAAGTCAGCCAGGACAGTTTAGTGTGACACATGCTGCTACTGCCAGGTTTTGTCTCAAGAAACTGGTGGCATATGAGGTATGAATTTATTTCTACAGATGTGTTAGAAGATCAATAAATTACAGTAGAGGTACCGGCAGCCGGGAGTCAGTAACATCTCAAACTGGCATAGCTGTTCATTCTATAGTGTGATAAAATGTCAATAATGATCAATTCCAATTGCAAATTTACCATGGCCTGTTTAAGATGGAGGAGAAAACCAGAGCTTTCTAAAAATCAGTTCAAAATGTAGATGTATTTTATTTTGGTAAGAATTGAAAAAGGGCTGGCACCTTCCCCTCCTCTTTTTTGCATTATTATGCCTATACTTAGACAAGAGTTTGATTGGTTGTTTACCTATTATTCTGACCTCCAAGGTAACTATAAAAAAGCCCCCCAGAAGACTAAAGTTCTGCTACATTTAAACCAGAAGAAAATAAATAGATACACCCACTTTCTAATGCTTTTCAGACTTAAAACAAATACTGAAGGAGAAATATTTACATGAAAAGAAAGTTTATGAACAGTTTGATTTAGCAAAGCTGAAATAATGTAAGACACGATGTGTATTTGATCAAATTTTCTTGTACAAGATGTAATGTAGCAGCAAAAGTAAAACTCAGTAAAAACATCAAGCTATATGCAACTGCTTTTTCTCATGCCTGTTGTCCCATATTCTCTTCCAGGACCAACCAGCAAGCTCTCACCACTGTCACCTGCATTTTCCTCCTTTTCCCTACTGCCCTCCTTCTCTCCACTTCCCCGCCTCTCACTTTTCTCCTGACCCCTGTATTACCTCCCTCAAGCAATTTTCACTTCAGATTTGTTTACAAGCACTTACCAGGTCTCTCTCGGAACGAGAAGCAGCACAGCCATTCACTGTAGCGCGGGACGTTTAAGAGAACAAACCTAAGACATCAAGTCGCAGTACCTGCTGTAATTGAAGGCAGTATTGGCTAACTGTCCTTTGGCCTGCTATGCAGAAGGTAGAGGCCGGCTTGCTCGTTGCAGGCAGACTGGGTTGCCACACACCAGCTGGAACAATCTCTAAGAATGTAAATAATTGTGTCTGTAAGGTTATTTCAGAACTTTAAACACTAAGATTTAAAATCTCTCATGCGAGCACAGATGGAAACAATGCTGTCACTGCAAAGGTTGCCATTAGAAACAGATTGAGCCCGATAATCAGACTGGACTACTAATGGCTACAAGTACACTTTACCTAACCAGTACTGGCAGGATGCTTTCCTTACAGTGATAAATGTACAAGCTGTGACTTGCATTTCATTTCCAACCTTGGCAGGCTAAAACAGTCTGTTAATGAATGAAGACATCTTTAAGCATGCAGTTGTATGCCAACAGCAGTTGGTAATCCTCCATATCCATCTTATTTCATTCCATTTACAATTCCACTTGTAATCAAGCAATGAATAACCTACTGATGCTTGGCCAGCAATACCCACGTGACCTTGGAAAGTGTTTGAAATCTGCAAAAAAGCAAAATATGCTTGTCACTAGTATTCCTTATATTTTCACTTCAGCATGCAGACAGGCAGTACATTTGAAAGTCATTCTGAAAATAAACTGCAGCAAACTCAGTCAAAACTTTTATTATTAAACATGACACACAAAAAAGAGCCTTTTGGAAACAGCTATTAAGAGCAACATTCAGCATAGGATGTTTCTGATATAGCATATAACAGAGTACATAAAAAACAATAATTTCAGTAAACCCCAGAGATCTATTTATCATGATATTGCCACTAAAGAAGCTGAATTTTACAGTAGGCTGGAAACGTTTGGTAGTATAATTCTCGGTATTAAAGGAAAAACTGTTTTTCTTATTTTGTGATAAGGAGCAAGCAAATCAGAGCAAATAGAGATATACTAAATTTCAGTACTCGCCCTCTGCATAATATACTTTCTCTTTTCCTTAAGCACGTAGAGTCACTATAGGCAAAAATAAAAGTACTTCCTCATTCCTTCTTTTGCCTTGAAGGGACTGAGCTGCTACCATTCATTAAAAAGTCAGCTGTTTTCTGACTAGAGGAAATAATGTAGTAATAATTACTGCGACTTCTGTGAAATTCTGCATATTTGAAAATTCACTTACAGTTTATCTGAAGTTTATTGTGGTGTAATACTGTATTTATCACCTCCAAGATCAGCAGTGTGTGAGTGGGTATGACCTAGCATTTACTTAAGCTGTCAGGTAAAATAATTGAGCCCACAGTCAAAGAAAGAAATCCACCAAACTGTTCACTAAATTAGTTGCTGTATCTCTGACTTTTATTGCACATCTAATAAATAACCTTATTTTAACTGCAACAACTTCTATGCTTTAGCGAGTGACCACTATGTAACACCTAAAGCCACGATAGCCTATATTCCAAAAAGCTTTTAGCATTCCTGTGGTAGTCACACAGAAAGATTGAATCCTTCTTAATTTCCTAAGACAAGTAAAAAAGTAAATTTAAAAAAAAAAAATTAGTGCGTTGTCCATCTCTTAACACTTTGTTCAGACATATTGAGGGCAGGGGCAGTATTTGAATATGAAGTGTGAAGGAAGAGCAGCCGCTGTGATTGCTCCTGTTTGGAGGTGTGCAGTGCAGACTGCTGCTGGCCAGGACACGGAGCATGCACTGAGACTCACCAGGTCCCACTATGGCCTCTGCTGCTCCTCTCCTGGCTGCTGGGAGCAGCAGAGTGACACTAATGCGGGCTCCAGTGCTTCAGCATTTGGTAACTTCACTTAGCTGCTCCATTTCCCTCCTCCACCCACCTAGCTACCCCGCTCCCAGCCAGCCGCCGCAGCTGTAAAAGTAACGAGACCTCTGAAGTGCTATCCCCACGGCACTTCCAGAGACCTCCTTACGGTCACACTTTGATGCACCATTTGAAGCATGTGGAGGTAGGCGAGAGGTGAAAAAGCCTCAGGCGTAGACACAACAAATAGGAAGGTGATATATATCCCTGCAAGCTACTTGGTGAAAATCAGCAAAAGCATGGGTAACTAAGCTAAAAATAAAAAATATGGATAAACCAGAACTATGATCATTCAAACCCAAACTGAACTATTTTTAAAGGTTACGGGCAGGTTAGAAAAGAACAGTTAGTCATGGAGTCATAGAAGTGTTCTGTTTGCAAGAGACCTTTACGATCGTCAAGTCCAACCATTAGCCCAGCACTGCCAGGTCACCACTAATCCATGTGCCTAAGCCCCACATCTACACCTCTTTTATATACCTCCAGAGACAGTGACCCTGCCACTTCCCTGGGCAGCCTGGGCCAGGGCTTGACAACCCTTTCTATGAAGAATTTTTTCCTAATAGCCAATCTAAACCTCTGCTGGCACAACCCGAGGCCATTTCCTTCTGTCCAATCACTTGTCACATGGGAGAACAGACTGAGCCCCCCACCTCGCTCCAACCTCCTTTCAGGTAACTGTAGAGAGTGATGGCTTCAGCAAATCTGCACCGATGTCTTACCTGGTAGCCATTTCTCCCTCACAACAAGGATTAGGTTTTGCCCAACTTCTTTTCCCAATTGTCTTTCGGATAAAAAGACACAGACTCAGTAGAAACACCACTAGCTTTACTTCCCCTCTGCTTTCTCACTTGCCAGCAAAATTTGTGAATTTTCTGAAAACACCTTACTATTTTCTGTAGATGGATAGAGACCATTATCGATGAAGCTACCACTTCACCCACCAGATAGCTAGCAGAATTAGGATGTTCCTAACTTAATCTGCCCTGGATAAGAGTTCTGATCGGTCCCCATAATGGAAAATTTTGTCTTGATAAAGCAATGATTTGTATCCAGCTGAAGAATAAGGGTTCACTGTCAAAGGAAAGAGCTCTCATAGCACTACTCCCAGCTATAGGCAATATCATTAGCTGTTGATTTGTTCAGAATTGTTGTGGGTTTTGGTGTGGTGGGGTTTTTTTGTTTGTTTGTTTGATTTGTTTTGTTTGCTTGTTTGTTTTTTTTTTAAATAAAGAATGAGTTGGAAAAGAAGGATTTTTATTTCTTGTATGTCCAAATTCTTTCCCTTTTCAATAAGCCAGATGTGAAATTAGTAAATCCATGGATTCATTACATCGCTGAGAAGACACATTCTGCTACATTCAGTGACCCTTGAAGTTTTTATCCAGATTCCTGGGCCTACTGAGGAGATAGTGCTGGAGAGAGAGGAGAGAGGGAGAACTCTCTAGGAAGTAAAAAAAAATAATTAGCTTGAAGCGATAGGAATAAAAATAACAATGAAATTTTGCCAAATGTATCAGCTTAAGTGAGGCTTGTCCTAAGGAAACGTCTATATCTAAATTTTTTGGTGCACAGCTTTGACTAAGGCTGTATAAACACATTTTTGTTCAATAAAAGAGAAAGTTTGGAATTTGTTCTTGTATAGCTTCTGCAACTTACTGATAAAAAGCTGTCCATCAAAAGGGTTGGTGACGCACATGTATCATCTCACTGGTGAGCTATTAACAACATAAATTGATTACATGAAGAGTGTAGAAAGATAGCTTATCTTTGTGCTGTAGAATTTTATACTACTGAAAAAGAGAGGGGAGTTTGAAAAAGGCTTTTGCCTTAAACTGCCTTGAAACAAGATTGAAATGGATCACTCAACTCAGGTTTTTCTTTAGGGACTTGCAGTGCCAACCTCAGTTGTATCAGTTAATCTCTGAACTTTGCTTCCTCTAACAAAAGGAAGAGAATATTGAAATCTATTTAATGTAAATTTTAAGGACTTTTTTTTTTTTTTTAAGATTTAAAATTTTTAAATTTTGGATGCTTGAAACTGCTGTTACTAGCTACTTTCACTGCGTTAGGTACTACGATAGACACATCTTTTCTACAGTTCAAACAGCTAAGGTCTAAGGTGAATGACTCAAGGAAGCTCCATATTTTGTATCAGTCACAAGCGGTTTTAAAGAACAGATTAGACAAACATCTGCCCACACAGAGACAGCATGGCTGCTCCTACTTTATAGCAAGATGACTTCCCAAGCTCTATTCCAAGTTTTTCATTCTAAAGTGTTGCTTTTGTGGCATTTGTCCTAGGAGTGTCTCATCAATACTCAGGTATTTCTGACCTTTTGGGTAGAAAGTATATTATGAAGTCAAAATTCCTCAACAAACAACTTTTAAGATGAACTTCTTCCCATGATTAGTAACAGCATCTTTTATGTTGCTCTTGTACAACGAGCTGTGAAACCTCAATAAATCTATCAGTTAAGAATGAGCATTTCACTTTGAATTATTGTCTGTTTTCCTTTCTGAAAATTTACTAGCACTGGGTTTTATCAAATAGATATATCTATAGATAAGTGCCAAAGTGAAGTCAACCCAAATATAATCACTGAATGAGAAAAGTATGCTTAGGAGGAACATAGCCACAGTGGGAGAATTAACCTCAAAGTGACATAATTTTCATTTAATAAAAAATAGTCATTATTTCCATTTTATTTTTCACTTGGTACATGAACATGAAAAGAAGAAACCTGTCGAGTGTTAAATATTTAACAAAGAAAAGTGATGGAACTCCCAAGTGATCTATGAAGGCCTTATGATTTTCAGAAGTAATATCTAGGTTAGAAGAAAGTGGAAAGTGCTTGAGAAACACTTTGTGATTTCTATTTTCCATGAATCTTGGATGAGTAAGCATTCCAGACATGGATCCCATTTTTTTAATTACTTTTTTTTTAGCTTAGCTGCTAAGCCATTTCAAATAAATATATAGCTAATTCGCACAAAAAAAAAAAAAGAGAAGCTAGTGCTGAAGCTAAACCTGATACCAAGTATAATCTTCGAGTTCTCACAGTGCTTATGTCCAGTCAAGCATAGTTTTTAAAGAGAATTCACTCCCTCCCTAAACTTCCCTTTTGACAATGTCTGTTGGGACAGGATACTGCTGAGAAAGTCAAGCACGTAGGATACTCCCTGGGCGCTGTGGTATCTGTAGGTGTTTGCCTCAGTAAAGGTTCACGCACGCTTAAAATTTAGACAAAACAACTGCTTTCCGGTGTGTAGCTACCTACTGAAGTCTGCATCCTTGCTTTAGCCTGGAGCTTTCTTACATGTTACAGGAGATGAATGAAATCTCCAGCAGCAGAATTACAGTAGGATCAACAAAAACTCAGTGCATGTGCTGAAGGGAACAGTTAGAAGTTGTGATGATCGAAAATTGTGCCTCAAATATGGATCCCATCAGAGGAAGATCTCCCTCCCTAGTTAGGATTCACAGGGTGACTGTCTATTGCAGCACAAGCAAGGTGACTTAACTTCCCTGGACTATTTTTACTCACTCAAAGGCTGACCCATTTAGGCAGCTTTCTAGTTAATTTAATTCCAAACCTATGCCCTGAGCTTGGGTGTAAGAGACCTGGCTTTACTCTCTTCTCTGCTTGAGAAGATCTGAATTCTTACCTTCCAGGAGAATATCCCATAAGATATTCATGAGGGAGGAAAATATTTTCCCCTTCCCATTTCAGCCTGAAAGCTGTTCCACTTTGCAACAACTAATTAAATATTCATTGCACGAAAAAAAGACTAAACCTGAGAGCAATTTCTTAGCCATGGGCTATGGGTACCCCTCTTAAGATGAAGAGCCATGAATCCAGTTCTTGCTCCACTGAAAACCTTGACAGGGTAATCAGGGAAACAAGAACTACAATATTTGCTCTCTGGAGAGTGAACTACTCTACGCAAAGCGAACAAAATAGGACAACTCCTACTTCCCTAGCCAGCATAGTAGCTATTTTAGAGATCTGCATGAAATATTTTGTTGAATCTCTTCAAGCAAATCTAAGAATTGACAGTGGGCCTCTGGCAAGTAGATGGAATAACCACAGAGCAGTGCCACTGCTGCCTTTGTATCAGAGCCGGTCTACTCGATGTACTCTGAACCTGAATAATGTATTGAGACATACAAGCAGGAAAAGCTATAGTCCTTACTACATTTAAATGGAAAAATGGGCTTGCAATGTAAAGATGGTTATATCATTTAGAAAATGAATTATTTTATTACTTAAATAAATTATTTAGGGGGCTGGAGGTTCCAAACCTTAAGGGCTATTGTTTGCTTAAAGAAAAGTAACATAAAATGTTTAATTCTTTTATTCTCTAGCATTAATAACTCAGTGATAATAATTAATGTAGAAATACGCCTATCCTTATAAGCCTGAAAGAATAAAGTGATTTGTTAATTGGTTAACTATAGTAATGATTAATAATAAATAAAGGCAGTCATATTTCTTTCCTTGGGATATCGTATCTCTACTTTTGGCAATTTATAATGGACCTCTGGGTTACTTGTTCTAATTAGTAGGTTGAGACGTTCCTATTAAACATGTACTAAGTAAAATCAATTGTGTTATAAGGCAATATATGCTTTACATGGCATATATAATGAGAAACATTTCCAACAGTAGAATACAGAAGAGACACCATTCTCTCTGTTGTACTTCAACATCTGATTGCTGGGGAAACCCACGGAATTTTATAGCATTGTAGCCTTTTGTACCCAGCAGCTATTCTTCCTTGCTCCTGTGGTTACTACTATATTTTTAAACTGAAGGAGGTTAACAAATCATGGATGACCAAGGAAGATGTGCAGCACTACACATTTAGGACAGAATTTTCATTGCTGTAAGTAAAAGTCCATGGCTAAATCTTAAAAGACAGAAATATTTTTTCTTGGCTCCCGAAGGAAGTCATGAGAGCAACCCAGAGTTCCCTGGGCCTACAGGGTTCTACTAAAGAAACACCTTTTCTCTGGTGTGTTTTGGCATCTAGAAGCTGCTGGGATCAGCCGTGCCTGACCTACTTGTGTATTACAGACCAGTTTCGTGGATATATTTGCAATGTTAAGTTGTTAGAGTCTGATACTAGGATGAATACAACCCTGCTCTGAATACTGGAATAGTTGAACATGATGTCCAAGTTGATTGACGTGATTGTCGTCTTGACTGCAGCCTCCCACAGTGAAATGAAGAAGCCATAAAGGAGGAAGAGGAAAGAGAAAATAAAAAAGAAGAAAGGGAAAGAAAAGAGCACCCTTTACTTACAGTTATAGACAAAATGCTAAGAATGCAAAAGAGCCTGTGGCAGAGTGAAATCACACATAACTGCAAGGATAAGAGGTTGGTCTTTCTAGTGACTGGATTCTTCTGAATTGCCTTCAGCTATTACTAATGATTTGGGGTATTTATATATATATGACAGAAAATACATCATTTAGTGGTTACGTGATTGGAGGTGTAAAGTGACTGACTGCCTGACAACCAGATTTGGGGGGGGGGGCTTGGTCAAAAAACTGTAACAGCGTATCCAGGAAAAGAAGGGAATGACTAACTACTTCATCAGCTACTCTACAGTTGTAGTAGAATAAGTGGTTTAAAAGTATTCTCATTCTCAGCTTCCTAGATTTTTCAGTTTTGTGAAGTGGTTTTATGTGTGCTTTGCTTTTACCCTTTGTTTTGTTTTCGTTTTGGTTTGGTTTATTATAAAGTTTGCTTGTGAGTGGGAAAGTATTGGCTTTTCTTGAGTGATCCACTGGAACAAGTTTCCCAGATCTGGGGAAAAGCGAGCAGTTTAAATTTTGTATTCATCTCTAGGGAAAGCTAATGTAGGATGGACCTTACAATTTCAACTTTTAGACACAGTCATCTTCAGTCTTAACTAGTTTCTAGAACAAAGGTATATTAATTTCCTGCCCTTACTTCTTTGCAAGTGTGATGCTGAATTGTAAGTTCTAAATCTTTTTCTTTCTTACAGAAATTAATCTTCATTTTCAACTGAAAATTAGTTTTGCCGCACTTGTGTTTAATGTTTTATTGTTCACTGTTAATGCCATAATGTGACACATGACATTGTTTAATATGGCTTGATCATTTAAGACTGCTTTGTACAGGTTCTGAACATAATCCAAATTAAAACATTTGACCATGAAGACATAACCTCTTTTAAACAGGAAAGAAAACTACTTATGTTCTTGAGTATTTTGAAGGCTACTTAAAGACAGAAAAAAATGGAAACACACTTCTTTCTCCAACAAACACCACTAATATCTGATTGTTTTAATAGAAACCATACCTAAATATTGGACACTGAAATGAATACTCAGGAATTTCAGAATTTAAACTCTACTATTTTTTTATAGGAACTTTTTTTATCGGTTTCCGTATTTTATTTGTTTCTCCAGACACCTGTTGCATGGAACTAGCCACACTGAAGCCAATGCTGGAGTGGTACAAGACTAAAAAACAAACCTTGTGGAGATCTGAGGAGGACAAAGTGCTTCTATTTTAGAAAATAGCTTTTTGAATTTTCTTGCTATGATAAATATCAATTTGTTTAAATGAAAACACTTTAAATATTAAAGTTTGTTTCATCCCTCTCACCCCCCGTATTTCTCACAGGGTTGACTCTTATGAGTGATTTAGAGTTTACCTGATAAAATGTCGACCTTAAAAGAGAAAAAGGCGTTCCTAAATAAGAACTGTAGCTAATTAAATATACATAATTTCATTCTTTCATTTTCTTTGGCAAGGCTTCGCAAGACTTAATATTACTTTAATCAGTATATTCAAAATGAAGCAATAAAAATTGAAATTAGGTTTGAAAAATGGAAATTAAGCAAACACTTGCAAAGAATTCTCTTCTTTTGTCAGAATGCCAAAGCGGAATTATGAGTTAACTTTATGAAATTTATTAAAGAATTAGTACAGTTCCATGAAAGAGAAAATATGAATTTTTTTCTGTTTTAATTATATGCCCAATTTGGTGCTATTACAGTAGTTTTTCTTGATTAAAATGTTTAATGGGAACACTACATAGAAATATCTGGCATATTGACAGTTTGAAGAGTTGAATGAGCCAGCTATTGAGGCCACTAAAGAGCACTCTCATCTTAATACTGAACACTTTGTTCTTTCTAATGGAAATCCATGTGAAACAGCTGCCTGTAAAACAAATGCCACTGAAGGTAATTTCATCATTCACTGAATCACACAACAAACTCATACACGGTAAGGGTTCATTTAGGATGTTCATGCAACAATGCAAGGATCTGTGAGAAAACCATTTAATTTTGTGGGGCTTTTTCAACTATCTTTTGATCTATTGACAGCAATAAGGTTGGGGTTCATTCACTGAAGTTCCTTCATTTTAGCAATATTTGATGTCAGCATCCTAGATTCTCATAGCTAAGCAAAATTAACATAGCAAAATTACATAGCAAAACTGTACCTGAAATGAACATAGTTTGCTTGTTTAATTACAAAACTTAATAGTGTGAATGCTTTTAAACATCCAAATCTTCTGAAAAGTGAGTATCAAATATCCCTCTTGGGCTTTTATGCAAGTAAACCTTTTTGCTTCTCAGCAAAAAGTTATCTTTTCTTTAAATTCATGACATTTTTGACTGTTAAGCAAAAGTCTGCATACTGTTCAGCAATTGCCCTCCGGAGCTTAACTGCACCTAAGAAGCCTTTGGAGGTGTTCTCTGAGGGTATTAATTTTAATAACTTCATAATAATAAATTAATTGTTCCATGCCTGATGCCAAAATACTGCAACTGGGAGTAGTGTTTTCCTTATTAAACACGGCACTCTGCAGGCAAGCTAACAAGAAACGTTGGCCGTATTTCAGGTGTTAGAAGATCTGTAAAAGGCAATGGAACATCAGAAGAGCATTTTAAGTTCTGTGGCCAAAGGCTGGTTACATGGTCACTCACTTTTGTTGCTACTATCCCAACAGAGTGAAGTAAGGAGAGGAACATTCAGATGTGCCATTGGAACAAACTGGACTAGTAAGGAACTAGAGTACATTAAGAGGAGATGATAAAAGGCCTCAGTTTACTTTGATGGAAGAGTTACACCTTTTAACAAAGATTTTTTCCTTCCTTCCTTTTTTGTCCCTTCAAAGGCAAGGCTAAACCAGCCTGTATATCCTGCAGGATGCAGCTGCTATGGAGATCTGTAATAATTCATGCACAATTGGTGTATGATTACATGTAATCTCATCAAGAGGTGGATAAACAAGGGTACTGACTTCAGCTTAAATCCAGAAACCCAAAAGCTAGCAGAGAAGAATATAGCACTTCACAGCTATTCTTCGTGTATTTAAATCACAGTTAAACAACATTTGCCAAACATTCCTGGATTCAATTCCCCCAGAGAATAGTGAAAGATGAGCAGTAAATCTAAAACTCCTATTTGGATGCTACTTGTGGGACAATAATGCAAAGGAAAGGCAGGGAAAGGGAAAGCATTCTGAGACAGAGAACTACAGGACACTCCTCGCTGGGGCATAAACCACAGCGTTTTGTCAGACTTAAAAGTTCATGCACCTACTTTGAGGTCCAACTCCAAAGCAGAGGTCTCTTGCATCTTTGTGTCCTCTCTGTGACTCCCTGTTGAGTTACAAGAAGTTATCAGACTCATCAGGCAAAGTAAACTTAGAGAGTATATGCATATTGTATTCTCTATAATTTTTTTCATTCCCAGTTCATTAATTCTGCATGTATAAACCCAAACCGATTTTTGTCTATTACACTGACAAACGGAGGCCCATCTAATAATCTGTTCTCTTTCACTCTTCTGAAGTCTGTATCATTATCACTTTTCCCCACATTATCCTTGTTTCAGAGAATTTTCTGAGCAGCTGTTTTTATCTTGTCTCTTCCCAGATCCACTTCATTCCTCTCTTTTTATCTGTAGAAGTATTTTCAACATTTCCCAGCTAACTATCCACTCCAAAATACTAATGTGCTGCTCCTGCTTTTCCACAGATGTTAAGGACGACTGGACTAAGTGATGATTCCTGCGGCTCTCTGCTAGCTACAGTACTTTTTGATCATTACCCTTTGCTTGTCATTGCCTAATGGCAGAGTTCTCATCCAAGATAATTTTTGAATTATGTTTTCACTTAAGAAATACCGCATCAAGTGCTTATCAAAGATCATGTGCGTTGTGTGCAGCCCTTATTCTCTGCCAACTAATGTTTAATTCTGTTTGAAAAGAGAAGTGCCCACCACACACACCTGCAGGGCATATTTATCCCACCTGCACTCCAGCCCCAATGGGAGTTTTGCTGTGCTGAGATCACAGAGCTGGCACCAGTAGCTGACACCATAATGTGGAGCAGCAGTGAAGTAGAACAGAGATGATGCAAAAAAAAAAAAAAAGAAAAAAAAAACCCGAAAAAAAACCACCCCAGTCATTCAGATACTTCAGGCCTACTCCAATGCTTTGACCCAAATAACCTGATCTACAAATAGCAAATAACTTCTCCTGTGTTCTAAATCAAAGGGGAAAAATAAGCTATTTGGGTCAAAGCGAAAAAAAAAAGCAAAAAGCAAAAAAAAAAAAAAAAAAGCCTACCCAAATGACTAGTCTCTCCCAGACACTGGGGTGTGTGTATCTTGTGGATCTTTTTAATTTGCAATTTTCCCATGGCTCCAGACAGATGTGTCAAATAGAGCTGAACATTAAAAACATTACCTAAAGCCACGGTGATTTTTAATATATTCTATTAATATATTTATTTTAAATACAACATGTTGGAAAACCATGCTAGTTTTACAGAAGAGTCTAAAGCATATAGATGAAAGTTTAAAAATAAACCCCTCAGCTTCATCTTGCAATTTCCACCCCACAGATTACTTCAGTGCTCACTTAGTGTAACAACATTGGCTCTTTCCAAAGCGATCAGAAACAGAATTTTAACTTCTCTCGAAACCCAGCTTCTGTTCACTCTGGTGCATTACTCATCACCCTCAAAGGACTTCTTGAGGCTGTGCACAAGGGATGGTAGTCAGAACAAAATCTTACAAGCATATTGCTTCAGTAGAATACAATCATTTATAAATTTCCTATTCATTAAGTTCTACATTCCCAAGAAACTTTAATACTAAATTTACACTCAGTTCCAAAGACTCAGCTGGATATGTATCATAACTTACAGTGAGGAAATACCCCATTACTATAAAGAATGACTTAAAGGTGCAAAGCTTCTTCGGAAACAACCAAAACTGAAAGCAGCCACCAAATATGTTTATTAAAGAATCCATTTGTATTTTTGGCCAACTTGGGAGTCATTTGCAGGAGAAAAGTAATAGGTCTGGTGATGGAAATGATCTTTGAAAAGTTCCCGGTTTATACTAATTGTACTTTGTACACTTCATTTGGGACTATTATAAAAGTTGTATAATTTCAGCATATGCAAATGTAATATAGCAAAAGAAATACATACTTTAAACCATATGTTCAAATCTTATTTGCTTCATTATTATAATTCAGGGTGTTCACAGAGATAAATGACAGCAAAAGGATCCTTGCACATCCCAGAAACTGCGTGTATATAGTCTCCTATTATTCTGTTCAGGAGGGAGGCTGGGCTGGATATGAGTCATTTAGAGGACTGAAGAGAGCTTGAAAGTTTATCTGTAAGCAAGCAGCTTTTTGGAGAGAGGCAGCAGTCAGAGAGACACGTCAAGAATTCACCAAGGTTGGGAAATACAAGTGACAGACTCAAGGAAGTCACTTTGCAAAGGTTATCATTTTCCCAGTGAACTGACTTGGGACAAACATTATAGCCATCCAAGTCCTCTCAATTAAAGCCGCTTGGGAGGCTCCTGCCTCCATCACAGACCTGCCAAAAATCTGATTTCTCTAACCTGTGCTTAAACAGGATTTACAGTGATCCCCCTGAACCAGCTGTGATTTATTAAAAGACCAGCTGACTAAAAAAATCAGTCGAGATACCAGCACAATATATGCCCGCAAAAGCTGTTACAGAAAGATAGTACGCGCTGCCTGCTCTCTCATGATGTGACAGCCTTCATACATCCCTACAAAAAACCTCAAACTTCAGTGTCAGGAGCAGGACTCCTATCCCCTCTCTTCAGACCCATCTCCTGCAGAATAAAAGATGCCTTTGAGCCCCTTTGCACATTCATTGCACGCCTGGAAAAATGCAGGACTAGCAGGGCTTTCCAGAGTGCCTTTTCACAGTACCCACAGCCTATAACACTGTGGCAGTAACACTTTCTACCCATGGTATCCCTCTTTCCTCTGCATCCAATTGCTTGAACCAGAAGGAAAAGCAGTGTGTCACACATCTTACATAAGAGAATTCTATGTACTAACTCACTGTTTTCTCAAACGTAAAAGCTTATTTACAGTAGGTCCTTAAGCAAAATTGAAAGTAACATCATGAGAAACATCACACCTGGTTGCTTTAATTGGATGAGAAAGTTACATTGCCTGCATACATCTATCTCTATAGTTAGCTTAATAATCATAACATTTTTAAATGTTTGGAGCACAGTTTTCAAGATTAATGTAGGAGATTTTTGATATCTCATTGTGATTTTTTATAATTACCTCTTAACACTTCTAAAAGTATTATATCCCCCCACTATTATCTGAATGTCAGTTCACTGACAACTGATCCAAAGGTGCCACAGTTACTGAAATCACTGAAATAATTCAAAGCCAGATGATACTCACCTAACTCTCAGAAACTGTTGCCCACCTATATGCTTAAAAACATCTTTGCAAAACCCCAAATAAAGCTTGTAATAATGCATATATAAAAGCAGAAATAGATTTCAAAAGACAAGCATATAGAACAGCAATATCTGATATATGTGGAGCTAATATAATTTCTATTAATTACTAGGCAAAATCAGGACTAATCACAATTCATTTTACATTCCTGGTATGAAGAAAAAAATGAGTAGTTAACGATCTCTTTCATTTTTTAATACTAGGAATGTAACTTTCTATCCTGATGTTCCACAGAATGTAAATAACTTATGACAATCTCATTTGAGGTTTATTTTGCATTTATTACACCGTATTTTCTCACAAATGTGCATTTTTAAGTGATTTGCACGTGGGTATACATGCAGAGGTGGATCTGTCAATCACTACTGAAGTGAAAACTGTGTAAGATTTCAGATATGAAACTGCATTCAGATACCCATAAATTACTTGAAAGTTCTACATCTGAAGATTAAGCATTTTATAGAAAAATCAGCCTTTCATTCATATTTAATTTTACATGCAATATGAAGTCCTAGTGAAGAGTTGTACTTAAATGCAGTTCTGCCTGTGATGGGACTTAAGAACCTTTTCAAGTGTTTTCCTAATTAGAGCTTTAAGTCCATGATTTAAATCAACTCCATAATGAATGCATTCCCTTATACTTATTTCATCGAGTTTCCGTGGTCTCTGGAAATACTTAGCCATTTACTCCTGCTGTGACATTTGGTGCCCTTGAGCAACTTACTTACCATTTTGACCCAGTTCCTTCAGACTGTAAAATGGATAGCATAGGAAGTATAAATTTTTCCATAGTATCGTCATCACTATTCAGCAGATTGCTATTCAGCTCCCAGCTTCACAGTACTAAGCAAATACAATAAAAGACAGCTTCTTTCACAAAGGAACAAGATAGAGGAAAGAAAGGAAGCATTATCATCTCCATTTTTACAAAATAATTTCAATGGAATTTATGAAAATCTATTACAAGCCCATCTTCCTCAGGAGGCACAAAAAATACCGGGGAATTATGCTGCGAGAAGGCAAATGTGACTTTTGTTTTCCAAAAAGGAAAGTGAATTGCACTTGGAAAGCCTTCAGGTGCTTTTGAAAAATCTTTGTCACTAAGCAGTTTGACCATTCAAGACATGCACACTCTAGTTCGAAACTAAATCCAAGCATCCTAAGTTTTGCTTCATTGCTTTCCTCACAAGCCCATCCCCTCCCAGTTCTTTTCCTCACAGCTAAATATATATGAGTTTGCATTATAAAAGGACTGTGAAGTGCAGAAAACAAAGCACCAATCCTCAGGAATACAATTCAGTGTCTTCACATCAGCAGCTGGGAAAAGAAAATTACTTCTAAAATGTTGTGTTTCAGTGCAAACAAAAGCAAAAATAAAAAATATAAAAGGTCGAAGAAATAATTTTGCAATGAAAAGAGCTGTGTGTTTATTCACTCTCCCATCAGTGACAAATGGAACATCTGGTTTTGTCCCAACTTGCCATTAAAATTCAGCCCCAGGTAGAGAACAAACAAGGACTTTCAGTCTGAGTGGCAAAGGTCTCTGAGAGTGGAGAACCACTAAGGAAAGTGGCTATCCAGTCTCAACAATAGCAGGTCATAACCGTAACACTACTACTATAATAAAGATTTATTTAAATGCATTTCTAAGGAGAAAGTAAAAATATGCAGGAATAACTCTTCTAGGCTTTACAGACAAGAGCTCCTCTGACTTAAGTAGTGGTTAGATTGAAATGCAAATGCTTACTCATACTTCTCCAAACTTCTAGGTTGTATTGTGGGGGAGAAGACTGGAGTGGAACAGAACTAAAAAAAAAATATATATATATATATATACCAAATTCTGTACTTTCATAATTTT
>JANHGN010024857.1:161915-184899 GCA_024605025.1 Megaceryle maxima
GGAGTCATCTGATGAGCTCAGATGAATGAGAACAAAAAAAAGTTTGTTTGTTTTCCCTCCTGTTTTATGAAAGAAGTCAAAGAAAGGCAGTGGGTCACAGGCTTCTTATTTTTGTTCATATTGCCTTTAACCTTCGATTATAGGTAAGGACCATCATTCCTGCTACATATCTGTTTCTGTCTTAATATGTAAACAGAGCATCATATTAATTGCTTGCAAGAGTAGTCAACTGCAAAAGACTGAGTTTTCTGCCTTTCCTTTCTGCACAAGAATGAGACAGCCCGGACAGACGGGCCACCTGAAGCCGGCAGACAAGTCATTTTGCTTAACAGTGGAGAACAGAAGGGAGTTTGTAGTGAGACGACTGTGTGGAATCAGTAAGTCTCACCCTGAAAATACATACAAAAAACCTGCATACACAAATGTGTTGGCATATATATACAAACATATACATATTTTGCTTGTTTTCTTATGTGTGTATGTGTATCTGAAAGCATGTGTTCATATATATATATTAGAAAACTTTTATATGCTATCGGAGAAAAGTAAAATAGTAAAAGAAATTCTCAGTGCCTTTTACTAAAATGAAATGCCTAGCAAATGTTTTTAGGAACACTCTGGTATTACGTTAGCCCTAAAAATTTAAAAGTAACTTTTTCTCATTAAAATATGTGACCTAAGAAGTGCATTCATTTGATAATTTTTAAAATAATGAATGATCTCAAGGCTTTGTTTCAGTTTCACATTATTTCATATCATCTACTACTTCACCAAATAAAAAACAGTGAGACTGAAAACATTTAGTTTCCATACATAGCAACTTTACCCAGGCTTTTTACTTTTAGATGCAGAGAGTAATATTGTCTCATCTAGCGTTCACTGAAATGAGTTAACAATACACAGAATGGAAAAATACAGAAGTTAGGAGAAAGCCATTCATTAACTGTGCAAAGCTTTAACTTGGGGAAAGATAAATGATTACCAACAAAATTAAAATAAGCATTAAACATACTTGCATTACATTTGTTGCTATTGTAATTGCTAGATTTACAGTCATTATTAATTAGTGTTCTCCTTAAGCTAAAAAAATCCCTAAATCTGTCACCTCTGTTGAGAGGTGTTTAAGAAGACGACTGTGGACAGAGAAGAGGAATTTTTTCCTCATTGATTTTATTGAGAAATTTTGAAGATGTTATCTAAGTTCCACCTGAAGTTTTGGGTTGGACTGCAAAACAAATTCTCTTTCCTTCCTAAAATGTGATTGATTATACTATTTTTTTTTAAATAATTTGGAATAAAATTAGTAGATGTTTGGATTAAAAGTAATTTAATAGGAAATTACTAGAAAAAAAATATACATTTGACTTGCTTGAAGTGTTTAATCGTGCATTTTCATAAAAAAGAAACATCTGTCGGTGTTTTTCAATATGTGATTTCCACTAACATGGGGGGGGGGAATGACATCCCATGAAATCAATTATGCAGACCAAACTAGGAATTTTTTGCCATTCTGCTATTCTGCCATGAGGCCTTATGGGTGCTGCAAATCTGGTACCTCATTTTTCTGATCTGTCATCTTGGCTGGACTCCCAGTTTGCTGGCATATGCCCTCATGCCCAATGACAGCTATTCTCCATGAAGCAGGTGAGTTTCCATTATGTAATTTCCTACAACCAGCACTTGGATTTGTAATATACTAAGATCCAAACATAATTTTCTGTATAAATAAAAAATATTTTTTTCCTGACTTTTCTCCCAAATGGTTGTGTGTCTTAAAATGCACTGTGTGTGCCTCGTCAGGGTTACACGTTAACCTTTTCTGTTCAGATGCTCTTGGCCTTTCTATCCTTTGCATTAACACACCGTGACCACCAGGAAAGGTAACCCCTGTCTCTGAGGCATCTGGACAATTTGGAGGAGCGGGTTTTCTGGAATTTTTAAATGCAAATGAATTTAATACAACAAAAGCTGGAACTTGATTGCAATAGCTCTGTCTAACCCCAAATTTAATATGCAAACCACAAGTCAAAAAATCTGTTACTGCAAAATTTTCTAGGAATGTTATGAAACAGCTGAAAATGTACAAAACAATGGTAGTAGTCACTGTTTACTTCACAGTACTACATCTATTTCTAGAAGCTATTCATCCTGGTATTTTGGAAATGTGAAGTGTCGCTGAGATGTACTCCTATACCAAGATAGGAGGGACCTGAATTATCCCCTCTCAGCAACTTGGCAGTAAATCAGAAATAGCAGCAGCAAAATAAATGTTAGTAGACGAATGTATGATAAAGAATAGAGTTCAACATTTTACACAGAGATATCTCCATGGGCACATACCAAAACATAAATAAAGGCTCAACTATTTAGGAGCTGAGAAATATTTCAAATGATATTTAATCACCTGCAAATAACTTATATATATAAATGGTCTATGTATTTATTATGTATGTGGCTTTACATGTTTACAAACATATCTCATTACTGTGATTTGTGCTGCCTGTCTCCTAATCCAAAGGCATTCTGTTAGAATTTGTGCATTGCATATCTCTCTGAGATGCATGTTTTATTTCACAGTATTTTTTAAGTATACAGTTACTGGAGGCCAACTCAAAATACATAATTAAAAAGTTGCAGATTAACCACATACTTCCTTCCATTTAATTGATGCTTATGAATATTATTCTTTAATGACCAGAGATAACATGACGTGAATTAAATATGAACTATGGGAACAACAACTAATTTACATACCGTACAATACATATTGTATAGATACCATACTACTACAGAAATTATTATGCATGAGCAACCTATTTAATCTTATATTTATGTAAATGTGGGGTTTTTTTGCTTTGATGTGTAGGACCATGCGGATTCACTAGACTACGTCTTTACATCCCTGCACATTCAATTGGTAAATTTTAGACATTTGAAGAGAATGAAATTAGAGAGTTAAGACAAAATTACTTTTATATGATAATAGTTAGACATGCCCATTGTGCAAATAGTAAGATTTCATTTTGACATTAGCTTTTTTCAATTTTTTTTTTTTTTTTTTTTCCTCAAGCTACTGCACAGCATTCAAGGCTGCCTCTGTGGGTGCTGAGGCCATGCAGTACAGGACCCACTGCAGAGCACATTGTGTCTGTATTGAGATGTAGGGCTACAACAACCTGGGAAGTCTGTCCTGGTGTTTATGTCACAGGTGTCACAATCCATAAATAAATAGAAGAAATGTTAAAAAAAGGAACCCTTCCAATCATCCTGGCCTGGGACCGTTAACAGAGTGGGAGGCAGCTGAATAGGGAGGACCTATCCCTAAAGGCATGGATCTATCAAAGGAGGACACAAATTAATTCCCAATCTTGAACTGATCTGAGCTGGCAAGTCTAGATGGCTTATCAAAAAAAAAAAAACTCGCCAGCTATTAGGTAAAAAGTGCACAGGCACATCCAGCTTCGCACATTTCATACAAGTCCCGCTCCTTGTACTGCCACTGGCTTCAGCTGACCAAACCAGCAGGTGCACACCAATGCCAAAACCTGTCCTTTGATCATTTTCAGATTCTCAGAGTGAGGCACTTGATAAATGCTATCACAGCACAAATAGCCAGGGTAGTTATCTCGCGAATGCAATGAGCTTTTAAAAATAAAAAGGGAGGCAGGGGGCAGATTTGGCTGAAGAAGTGTCACACCTCAAGAGAGCAAGCTCCGCTCAGCAGGCTGCTGCTTATTCTGAAGCCCAGGTTTTCCAGGGAGCTCTTCCATCCCGCAGCACCTCATTGATCTAGCTGTGGTTAATCTAGTGCCCAGATCAGAAACAATACAGCCGGATAAGCATGGCTCAGGGCTGGAGCTAGTTACTGCAAAGCTTCTGTGTCATGCTACACTGGGTAGTGTAAACATGCCCTCAGTCTCTGTAATTAGGTCTGGCCCATTTGGCATGAGGAGTTCAATGTGTTGAGCCTGACCCCTTTATATCTCAGGGTGCCACCACGTTGTCAGGGTAATTTATTCAACCCGATGCTGTTTCACTTCTTAGCTCAATGAGCTCAAGCCTCGTGATACCCTCAGCTTCAGGCACATGTGAACAGCCTTGCAACTAGTTTCTGAAAACTCTGCTTCATGGGAAGATTAAGCATCTGAGCAAATAATCACAAAGCCAAAAGTGGCCATTTTCTCAATAACATGTCTGTCAGGATGAAATCCTGATCCTTTGTGCATGCTTTGATTGCCTAGGGAACTGGCATGCTAATTTTTGCTCAGAGGTTGTAATATTGGAAGTTTGTTTTTTGTTTAACAGTCAATCTTAACTCTTGGGCTGACATTTTTCCAGGAATTTCCCACATCATTATGTAATTATGTTTCTAAGTGAAGGACACTCTTACGTCCTAAAAAAAGATGATGTGTGTTAGTTTGTCAATCAAACAGCAATTTCACATAAAATGATTAATCTAAACACTCACAACAGCTTCTACAAGAGTAGAAAGGATTTTTTACTGGTTAAAGACAGTGATGCTCAGTTAGAGAAAAACAGATAAGGGTTGGATCAAATTTTAATTATTTTGCTTGACCTTTTCCTTGCTACAATAAGAGAAAAAAAAAAAAAGGCACACAAAAATCATTCAAAGTGCAACATTCAACAATCGAGCTACTCAGAATGAAGCAGAACAGAAGTGCTGGATTCACAAGGTGCTGATTTTAACTCCATTTTATCCAGTAGTTCATAATTATATTTATAGCCACTCAGGTGATTTCTAGGTTGAACTTGATCCTTCTGAATAACTCCTGGGCTGTACAGTATGATACTGTACCAATTACCATTCTGTTATTCTGATATTTAGGAGTAGTGGTCTGCATTCTAACCTATAGTACATGCTGAAGACAATATAACATCAGCCTACCCACTCCCTCTTTCATGGGCTCCTGGTATCCCTCCTTTTACTTTTCTCTGCTCTCAGAGAATATAACTAGAGTCAACCCCCCATTTTTCCTGGCACATTAGCCATATGTACAGATAAGGATTTCCATTAAATTTCATTTTCCCCCCCAAGGCAAATCTTTCTGTTTCTTTCACCTCATGCTGAAAGCACCTGTTTTTTGGTTACTGTCCCAGGCACTAGAGATTACCCCTTTCCTCTGGATCTCTCTGCCTCCATCTGCCAAATAACATTCAAAGAGCTACATGAACATAACTATTTGCATCAGCTCTCTAGAGACAGAGACCTATTGCAGAAGCCACAACCACCAGTCATTAATTATCCCCTGCTCATAAGTTAAGCTATACCGTGCACAAAAGCAAAACTCACAGGAGAGTTTGGGAGAAACGTCATTTCAGGGTTCCTCTTCCCAACATGAAGTACAATGCAAGAGAGAACTGGATGAGCACAGTTTGATGAGATCCACTGATGATGCTGTTTCCTCCATTTTTCCTCTTTGGTCACTCCTTATCAAACACACATAAACTAATCTCACTGTTCTAACCCTTCTGTCACAGTTGGGACATATGTTACTGTGCTGTCATCTCTAGGAATAACAAAGAGCCAACATTCTTTGCATTTTTTTTTTTTTTAAATAACTATCTGCACAGCCTTACTTGCCTTCCTTTGACTGGGATTTCTATTTCTATTAATGGTGGGTTGGCTAAGAGAACTGTTCTCTCCCCATTGCCTTTTTAGTTTCTGCAATGCTGCACCGGGACCCAGCTGTAGACCAGTGTCCCTCAGGCAAGGGAAGAATTGTAACTTTATCCATAGAAGCTAATTGCCGTAAATTTTCAGAGGACTTGATCATTTCTATTGCTAATTAAACCACCTTATGTCCTCCTTCTGGTATGTCCAGTGGCATATTTTTAGAGCCTGCCTCCTGAGGCTGCACATCTGAAAATGCTGAAAGGCCTTCAATACCTAAAACTGCAGATATTCATTGGCACAGCACAAAATAAATTTTTATACCTGATAACAATCTGTTTTTTGTGAACCAAATCAAACTCAATTGCTAAAGGAGTACGGTAGAGAGAAAATATTTTGTACCTTCCACTGAAGCACTAGTAAAAAATAAATCACCTCACTGAAGAAAAAAAATCCCACAACTATTTCTTCTTTACTTTTTATTAGTTAAACTCAACACTCTATCCCACAATTCAGGACAAAAATCAACATTTCATTTAATATTGTCAATATTTGATAAAAAGCATAGCAAGGGTAAATAGTTCAGATGGTTTCATGCTTGTGAGAGATCTTAAGAATCTTTAAAACTACATATTTCTCCAGAATAAAGATCCAGATACCCAGATTATCCAAATTATTTTTTTTCCCCAAGGAATATATATTTACAAATTGAATAAAACCCTGATCTATTAATTGCTATTTTTAGTAAACAAGGTAATTAAAGCCTATGTCACATCATTCTAAGCCTGTTTTGTAACATCAAGTGTTCCAATGCTATCAGTAGCCAATTTTTACAAAAAGTTAAGACCTCAAAGAAATTTACTTACGATGAATTTGTCTGCCTTATAATGGAATTCATTAATTCAGTAATTACTTGCTATAAAACAAAAAAGTTTCTGTCTGAAGGAAAGGCTAGATATATTAAAGCTACCTCAAAGCATTCCTCACTATAACACCTTTTCCTTCACTTCTTGTAAAGCCTGTCCAAGCTTGCAACACAATTCTCAATGAGAAATTTGTTACACAGTTGATCAGTACTCATATTATGAGCAATATCTGTTTCCATGTCATAGAGCTGTGACTGTTCAAATACCTATCACAGGAAAATGGGCGTCTCTTTTCTACTGCACAGAAAACAATGGTTGGGAGCAGGTTTTTGTTATTTTCTGGGTCTCATCCTCAAGTAGTCGTCAGCAATCCATATGTACAGCATGTAAAGGCCAGCACCCAGCCAGCAGCTCCGTATTTCAGATATTTCCATATAACTAGAACAAATGGGGAACCCTTGACAGAAAACTTTTCTTCAGAGAAATAAGATTAGGTTAGAGAGAAAGCCAATTTTGACAAATCTTCAAGTGTGTAAAGTTTACATTTAATCAAAAGTTATTTATAGATAGTATTTTAAATATGATTTTAAAATATTGTGAAATACTGAGCTTTCCTATTTTTAAAATGTATTTACAGAAACAAGGTGTATGTGTTTATTTGAACAGCAGGGCCATATATAATAACAGTGGAAAAACCGTGTGTGGTTATTGACTAAATAATTGGTAGGGGCTCATGGCTGTTTGCTGCTTTTAAGAAATACTACATGTAACTTCCTTTAATGCAGAAATGTAAATGCTTTTTCTAATTTATATTGGCTGGCTGAAAGAAGGTTCCAGTACAAGTAAAAAAGGTATCTACACTAAAACTATTCTAATGCAAGTGACTGTTCTATCGAGGAGGTTTCAGTACACTATGTGGAATTACTTTTTCCTTGTGCTTTACAATTATAATGCACCTTCTCATATACATAGAACCACTGAGATTTACTCAGCTGAAGAGTTCCAATTTCCTCCTCCTTCATAATTTTAGGTGAATGTCTATACCAAGACCCACATCTTGAACTCATACAATTTTATACCTTCCTTCATATCACACTGTTAATTTCAGTTTTCCCTACTGAAGATGAAAGATGAGGTTTTGAGCTATCTGGCAGCTTTTCACCCCTGTGACGGATGATGCCTTCATTGGCTTGAAATGAAAGGGCAGTACATGTACTTTGCAAAAGCTCACTTAATACCCTTTTGCCTAGAAAACAGAGTTATGGGCATTAAATTTGCTATGTCCTTTTCATACCAGCTTGTTTTACAAAGATTTAAAGGGTTATTAGTTTTGTTACCAGACCTTATTTGGTTCAGGGCTTCACACATCACTGCTCAGGGGTCAATCAAATCATGCATATTAAAGCCAGGTCAAAGTGACCCATGCACAGAGGGAGAAAAACCACAGGAGAACCTTCAGCTAACCACTATCATCAAGTATTAACGTCACAGGTTAATATATGTATGACCATATTCGTTCCATGGAGGGATACCAAAGTCACAGAATGGACCCAGTGATAAGACTGAAGAACACTGAGACTTAAAAATAATTCTCATTTCTCGACTCATCAGAGTTAATGACAACAAGAACACAAGCTACCACTGCCTTTACACTTTACCATCTTTTCAGAAAGAAAGGATTAATTTCCATTAAAACAATAGCATGCAAATATAAATAACAGAGGGATAAAACCAATTATGATCATTACCCTTCAGACTGCCTTGGAAAGCCACAGTTCCAAGGAGAGATCAAGGTACCAAAGCTCTCATGGTTTTCTGTGCTTCTTTTATCAGTGAAGAGCTAAAAGCCTACATAAAGTAAAAATGAGACTGCCAGCATTAAAATGCAATGCAAGATGGGACACGGGAAAATGAAGGTCAACAGGATTGTCTACTAATAAGACATGAACTTGCATTACTTAATGATACCCTTGTAATCTGTCAGAAGTAGAAAGCTTAAAGAGTTTGTGAGCAAAGAGAGTCAAATGGAAATTATATTGGAGTTCTAGCAATATTTTAAAGAGAAATAAAGAAAATATTCAGAACTAAACCATCTGAGAAGTTAAAATCCACAGGTAAGCAAGTCTATCTGAGAAGGTACATCCAGGAAATATTATTAGTGTTGGTTTTTTTTTAAAGGTGCACCTTGTTTTAATAAAGATTTCATTATTAATCTCTTGAATAGAGCATTACTAGTTTTTTCCTTCTTATATTTATGTAATTAGAGTACCTACATGTTTTGGACTTACACTGATAATGACACATCATTTGGCTTAAATGTGAATACAGGAGTTTTAATGATTTGGTTTTGAAACATTAAACAGTAATGACAGTAGGGTATTGGAGTCTGGGCAGAGACATTTGGCTAAAGCTTTTACGAAGATGTTCATGTAAATATATAAGATGTTAATATAAATATTTTTAAAATATTTTCATTTATATCAATTTAAAAGAGTCCACGTTTTGGGTGGTAATCTGTGAAGCAGACTCCCTTTTGCAGCTCATGATCAGAGATAAACATTGCCTTCTGGGACAACTCATTACACTTTATCCTTATAACCTTCCCTGCATTCTGTCTCAATGTCCTTTCAAAGGTGGCAAGTTCTCAAATTACAACATGAAATTATTTTTATTCCTTCTGGTCTTTTCATGATAAGAAGCCCATTCATATAAACAGATGTCTATACCACAACAAAAGACTCATGAATTCTTAAGTTTGGGCTATTTTAAAAATAAGTTGACAAAACATCAACCAGAGCCTTGGTGTTCCTTAGCCCTATTTTACAGTAGCAGCAATGAAATCGGTATCCATAATAAGATATTTTTGCATTGTCAGAATGCAGAAACTGGACCTTACTATATAGAGGGGAAAGAGCTGTCATTTCTTTGCAAGTCAACAAAGATCAGACTACCCTTTCAAATCTGAATTGGACATTGACAAGTACAATCAGCTCCATCTTTTGTGCTTTGACATACTGAAATGACATCAGAGCAAAGGGGGTGGGGGGAGAAGGCTTAATGGACTGGATGGGGTGACACGTAAGAAAAGATTAGAAAGATTAAATACGTACAGCTTGACTAACCAACAATTAAGTGGGGGGAGAGGGAAGAGATATATCTGTCAAAAGCAATGAGAACGTAAACACCAAGGGGCAAGAGTAATTATTTAAGAATACAAATGGGATATATCTAGAAATAATGAGATCAAACTGTGAAAAGGACAATGTAGTCTGAATTTGAAGAATGACTTACTGTAAGTGAGAAAGGGTATTTCCACTTTTTTCTCTTGAGATTATTCCCCAACGCACTAGATCTTCCTCAAAACAATTAAAATGAAATGGGTAAAACACAAGGGACTATATATTCTTTATTGGCAGGGCTTTGCTTTTTGTCCTAAGAGATCTTTTCTAATTGCAATAACTTTTCCCCAAAATTAATAAACAAAGCTAAATAAAATGAGAAGTTATCAAATAATAGATGCTTGAGGGTAGGGAGAAAGCTGCAGGAAACAGAGTAAAAAAAGAGTGTTTTATCACTTAACTAATGATAGGCTGTATCAAAGCCTTTCCTAAGATTTTCCAGTCACTTCCAATGTACTACAAATCCTATGTTTCCAGTCACTCAATTATGTGACCTTGCACAATCCCTTGAGTATCCCAGCTTTTAATCTAATCAGGTATATAAGCATATTTGACAAATTTTATTTTATTTTTTTTTAAGCTAAAAATGCATTCCTTTTAAGTTGAATCTTATGGATTAAAGGAAGAAGGCAAAATGCAAAACAGTTATAAATTTAAAGTGGAAAAAATTAATTCAATGATTATGTTAAAACATACTATGCCTACAAGAAAGAAAGGAGGAAAAAGAATTTCTAAATTCTTTTTCATGTGGAATTAACAGTAACATGAAAGGAAATTTGAAATTTGTATAACAAAAATAGAAAGAAGTGACTGCATAATTCCTTTATATAAAGGAATGCATTCTGATAGTCTGAGTGACATTATCTAGTGTTTTGAATACTAATTATCAATTAATTAAAATTCAGTATTTCTATTACAATTTCTGCTTGCAGAGAGTTTTCTTTCAGTATCATTTTTATTTCCACCCTCAAATAAGGATATTGGCTGACTGTTTCTGCTTGAACAGATAAAGTAATCACAAGTAAAAAAGTAAAACCAATGTGAGGTAGTATTTCTATGCAACTGAAGATCTGTATGTAAAGAGAAATACAAGCAATTAAGAATATAAGGTTTATATTTTAGAAGACCAGCCATTAATCTTAACTGTAAGTGATAAATTTGAATTAAACATATTTATATAAAATAATTGTCTGATGCAGATCATCATTCTTTCAGTAGTCACTCTACATTCTTTCTGTGTCATTACACCACCTATTTGAGTCAGAAAATTGAATTTAACTTTGTACTAATTTTTTTTTTCGATATGTAAACTGAGATACAGCTAAAATTGAAAGTTGCTGTCTTCAAAGATGGTCACAGGTTGCTCTGCTGTCTTTCCTAATCACTAGGTGATAATGTTAAAAAGATATTAACCTCTGCTGTTTAACAAATTAGTTATGGTCCTGATTGACTGATATACCTGTCTTTGAAATCAAACATATAACATGAGAATTGTGTAAATATAGTAGTAATATTGAGATATAATACTTCAGAAACTCACCATGTTAACATGTGAAAATACATACAAATAATCTTTTCCAGAGCGGTGCAAGTTTATGTAATCATCTAGAAGGGAGAAATTTGTCTAAAATGTAGTTGTTTCTCTGGCAGGCTACTAAAGAACAGGATGCTCTTTTCTAAAAAGTGTGAAATTCACCCCTCAGAACTGTTTCACGCAATATATTCCTCAGGGGACAACATAAACACCACAAATATATTCATGTAACACTGAACACTTGCAACAGTCTTAAAATCAGATATTTTACATAGCTCTATAAACTTAATGCCTAGTTATAGAAGAAGCTTAAATATGCTGGAAATAAATATCGATTTCTGGAACCTGGCCACTTTCTGTAAGGGTGGTGGCTGTAAAAAAACTCTTACAGAAGGATAAATAATACTTATTTTTCCCTACATAAACCCTACTTCTAAATTATTGAACAAATGACATTTGAATTAAACACATAAAAATAGTCATTTTTCTGTTTCAGTCTTTACTATCAGCACTAAGATTTTCTCTAGTAGCACAGATAGACTCTAAGCAATAAAATGTGAATATTTGTAGAGTAGAAAAAAGGTTAAACTTAGATTTGCAGAGAAACAGTTTGGATTATTCAACTAGAAAACCAAACAATTTGAAGCCTCTTTATGTAATTGAAAAGCTTAATAAAGCACAAACGAAGATAGTTTGAATGAAATCCTACTACCATTGCCAGAGCAAGCATGAGGGTAATTATTTTGATAAAGTAAGATGAATTTCCCTAATGCTATACTTGACCAATGGAAGTTTATACTATAAATTAATTCCTGATTTTACACAATTCTTCTTGAAGCACCTTTTTAAGATGGACAGCCACCTCTGTTTTCCTGACCTTACAGGATATTTCACATGGTTTTCACTTTGAAGATGAATGCCAGGCGTAGATCAATGCCCAGCTAGAAACTGGCATTGCTAGCTGGGCCAGGGAAATCTTCAACTGAACTCCTGGCTCAAATATCTCTAGTTTCTCTTGCTGCTTTGGAGGGTCTTTGGTGCCAGGAACTTTTCATTTGTCTTATAGATGCATACTGCTCCAGAGACATATTAAAAAAAAAAAAAAAAAAAGAGAGAATGCTCCCAGCCTTGACTGAGTACACAAACAAGCCTTGGAGGAACACACAGATTAGATAGAAACTCAAGGTGATGCTCCCTCATTTGGGAGAAAACGATTAAAGAAGGAACTGGGTTGTCACTGACCAACTTATTTCTGCACAAATCATTGATTCGCTGCTTACAGACACTTCTTCCACAGTCCAGACTTACAATCAGAAAACTTGGTGCTTACAGTATGCTCTGTCCCACCTCCCCACCAAAACCAAAACAAACCAGGAATGGGTTGATGAAAGGATATAGCCTCAAATCCAACACTATGGACTTGGTGCTGTAAGTACATCCCTTCCTTGTGAGGCAGTGGCTCTCAAGCAACATGGCTTTGGTAGAACCAGAGGTGAAGGAACTGCTGCATCCATGGGATTATTAGCTGGTAATTTCCCATGGTTTCTGCTGGTATTTATAGTCCAGGCATAAGTTTAAAAGGATTTTTTTTTTTTTTTGACAATATCTTACTTTGAGCATCATGGGCGTAAGCACAGTTCATAATCGAGCCAACTTGACCTATTCAAATTGCGTACAGCCCAAGAGCCAAGCCTGATGTAAAGTGTGAAACTCAGAGTGGCTACAGACAACAAGCTCAACAAGCAAGGTAGCTAATAGACACTCTACAAAAGAGGAAGCAGAGAGTATACTTTCATTTTGATACCTTTAAAAAGATTTGCATATCATTTAAATTACAATTAAACACCACATATCGCAGGTGCTTTTGATGAAAAATCAAAAGGATTTCCTTGTGCAATAAAGGAAACTGATTTTCAAGCCTCCTGCCATTACCCTCACTAGAGTCAAAGACTTGCACTGTACAGTATGCAAAGAGGGTGCCTAAACTGCTCTGAAGTTCAGAAGGCAGCAGTATACTCTGCTCGAGCTCTGCTTTTCTGAAAGTTCAAAAGAAATCTTGTGATTGGCATTAATTTTCAACACTGCTGAACTGCATCAGAATGATAATTGGAGATACTAGTGCTTGAAATAAATACTTTGTACCAATGAAGCTCTCATAAAAGACTTGAATTCATGACTTTTCTAATGAGCATGTGGCTATAAGAGACTGTATAATGATAAGGAGCCTTATTGATCAAAGAAATTGTCTATTTTACTGTGCATTTCTGTAATTACATGTCAGCAATGACCTATTCACTCTGTCTTACCTATCAAATATAAAGAAAAATCTGTATTTAGCAAAGCTCATAAATACGTTTTAAGTAAAAAACCAAAAATTATTCTGAAGTGTCATGAAAATCTGTTGAGTTTAGTTAGCAATGCTCATTTACAAACATGTCTCATAAACCAAGCAGAATTAAGAATGCATCTTCATGCCTCTTGATTGAGAAAAGGAATGAAGGTGTAAGGAGAAATTAGCAGAATGAAGACATATATGAAAGATTTTCCCAACTTACTATAGGCTCTTGGATTCAGAGGTTTTAATGACAGCTTTGTATATTTGTTTTTTTTTCCCCCCACATGAAATGTAACTAAAGCTCCTTATAGTTAGTAGTACTATCTAAACTTTCATGAATTATCAAGATATGATTGCAACATTTTATGGAGAAACAGAAATTAGAAATGTCCTCTCTTTTTTTCTTCCTGTAAAATTTTTAAATAGTCCATCACCCTTTTACCCTAACATTAAAATGCCTTTATAATCCTCTTAGATTCAGATGTAACAATGTCTAAGGAATGGAAAAGGCAATGAGAAAAACAGGAATTAACAAACAGTCCAGAAAATGGCAAAACTATAGAATTACCTTTTGAGATTGACATAGAGGATTTCACCATGTATTATAGCCATATATCTTGTTTCAAAACTGGTTTAAATGCATGTGTGAAAGAAATCCACCTGCATAAATTTGTCTAACTGTGCAGTATTTCATAACCTTTGAGTTCATTCCAAAAAAACCCAAACTGATGTTATTTTGCAGCTTATTCAAGTAACAAGCACAGCAATCAGTTGGAAAAATTAAATTAACTACTTATCTCTGTTGTACTCTTTGAAATTCAAGCAGCCAAAGATATAAGATTTAGGAGTTTGAAAGACAATTATTCTATGTCATGTTTTAATTAGCAATCTAGATTTCAGTAAAAACAAGAAGTAAGCATCATAATCCTTTCATTTCTAAGGCATGCCAAATGGATGCAACCATTCCCCTGAAAAATAAAAAAAGTAGTATAATTCAAGGAAAACTTTATTTGCAGTAATTAGAATTATGTTGTGCTTTTTTAGATGTGCTTCACAGGTAAGTTCCTATGGGGCCTTGGTTGGCCGAAAAATATCAAAAATTTCAGAGCAACCACAATTATATCAACTTGCTTTAATTTAAGCTTATCCATTCCAAGATATTCATAGGAATGTACTTAAAATGCATTGTGATTTGAGTTTTGGATGAATGGTTATCTAGAAGACATCACAAAATGAAATAAGGGTAAAAGGTTTTTTTGGTTTTTTGTTTGTTTTTTTTTGTTTGGTTGGCTTTTGTTTGGTTGGTTTTGTTGTTTTTATATATTTATCTCCACTTTTTAAATTATTATTCTTCACACTGTACAGCTCCCTAGACTAGGAAACAAGTCATATTCACCTTTTCTCTCCTTGAAACACATTCTTTTAAATGTCCAATTCTTTCTGCAAAGGAATTGTGTCTTTTACTTAACCAGTAATGCAGGCATTTCAGCCACAGTTTACTACCAAAGTAACCAGGTTATTCTACTACTAACCATCATTCTTCTGTTGAAAGATTACCAACTCTCATAAGTATTTTTTTCCTTAGTAGTCTTCACCCTAAGTTATGAATACTATGACTGAATGTCCATGCTTATATCTTGAAGGTCATAATTAACACTGACATATATTAATAAATAAATGACATTTTTGCCTGTCAGGATATGAAAAAGTTTCTACCTTTGCTTGACAAGACAGAAATGAGATTATGAATGGAGAACAATGCAGTGTTATTTTACATGCTTTTATCTCTCTATTGTACTTGAGGGAAGGAAAAATGGCATATATTTAAAAAAAAAAAATTCTAATTTTCCTCTGTATTAAATCGGTGTTTCCCCTATATGACAAAAAAAAAAAAAAAAAAAAAGGAATGGATAAAATCTGAGAAGCTAGATATAGCTTACCACAATTATGGAGATAATGCAGTTTGTATGTATGATACCTACTCCAAAGAGCCCCAGGATAGCAGAAAACTGGGGGACTTCACCTTACAGACTTGTCCAGGTTTTGGCTGGGACAGAGTTACTTTTATTCATAGTAGTTGGAGTGAGAATAATGTTAATAACACACTGATATTTTTGTTGTTGCTAAGTAGAGTTTATACTAAATCAAGGACTTTTCCGCTTCTCATTCCCTGCCAGTGAGAAGGCTGAAGGGGCACAAGAAGCTGGAACACAGACAGGACAGCTGACCCAAAATGACCAAAGGGATATCCCTACCATATGATGTGATGTTCAGTACATAAACTAGGGGAAAGCTCTCTGGAGACTGCTGCTTAGGAATGGGTTGAGGATCAGTCAACAAGTGGTGAACAAATGCATTATGCATCACTTGTTTTATATAGTCTAATTATATTTTTATCATTCTTATTAGTATTATTACCATTATTATTATTTTCTTCCTATTCCATTTTATTAAATTATCTTTACCTCAACCCATGGATTTTACTTTTTTCTCCAATTCTCTCATCTGTCCCAGTGCTGGGTGGGGGCAGGGGTTAGTGAGTGCGGTTCTTAGTTGCCAGCTGGGGTTCGACCACAACAGGACTACTGTAAAAACAGCTTCAAAGAGAAATAGCTCAAAACAATGTCTTATCTCCCACATTCATCAACAGCTCTCTTCCTACCTTGACTGTTAACTCCTGAGTTCATTAGGAAAAAATGGGGGATATTCACCCAAATTGTTCAATGAGCCAGGTAACTGAAAACATAAGGTGATTAGCTTAAGCTGGATGATTAAGCTTTTCAATGACTGCATTTAGGGAGCTGAATCAGTCACTTTAACAGTTTCCAGTAGTGTAAATCCAAGCCCTCAATAAGCTTTGCTTAATACTAAGATCCATGATTTTAATATTTCTCACCTTCATTCCCACTGTATCCCCATGCAATGTTTGGGAACGTAGTTGACGGGGCAAAACTAAGAAAGTAAGCTTGCACTCTGGGTAGTGTGTGTGGGACCTGCACCCCTGTAAGAAGGCTCCTTGCTGCTAAATGCATATGTGGTGCCCACTACTACGTTTTGGAGGGAAAGCTCTCTCACCAGCAGCAGGTCCTTCTTCCTCCTGCAAGCAGGCAGGGAGGGATAAGTCAGAAGTGAGAGGTTATCCCCAAAGCATCATAACACCACTAGCACAAACAAAAAGCATATTTTTGAGAGGGTAATATCCACTGTGCTAGCTTTTGAGTTGGAGAGAATTGAAAATGAGTAGCCAAACTTTTTTCTCTTCCTGATCCAGAAAGTATTCATAGGAATAAAGATAAAAAAGATTAAGAGAATAGATCATAAAGCACTTAATACATTTTCTGGTATTAAGCTTCTCAGTAAAATCTTTTAATGTATGTAAATTCACAGTTAAATGGATGGTCTGAAGTTTATTTTCCTTGTGGAATCTTTGTTGTCAAGAATAACAGTATAAATGTATCCAGAAGCCTCCTAAATCCTACTTTGCTCCTGTGCAAAGTTTCTATATTGATGTCAGTTCCCAAGCAACCAGCAAACAGAAGATCTTTTACTACAGATTATTAAACTTCAAAAAAGACTATGCAGCCTTTCAACTCTTTTATATGTAGTCAATGTTTTTAAATATTTTATAACAGCTATCAAGAAGTTACAAAACATTAATCATCCAGAACATTAAGTTTATGACCACGCTTCAAGTATTTTCCTGTGATTTTTTTTTTCCCCCTTTTTTTTTGGTTTAAATAAACATATTAACTGTTATGAAAGAAGAATTAAGAGGTCTGCCTTCAGGAATCTTTTCTGACTCTATCAGTTTGTTTAGGTTTGGAATGTTTTACTTTTTGAATGATCATTGATGTTTTCTGTATAGACATCACCAGCTTAAAGTAGCAGAAATACAGCACACTGAAAAGCTAAGACATTTTGGGCAATACAGACAACACAAAAATTATAACACTCTTTCCATGTGTACAGGATAATTATACACTTTTTTAGATGCTCCAATAAAATAGAGCAAGCAAAAAATCTGTCACCTCAAACACTATGCTTTGAAGGTTCACAAATGTAAACGTGGAATGGTATGATGTCACATGCAGCACATCCCTTGTCTTGACATAGCTCCCAAGTGATTACATTAGCCTTAAAGCTTATTGTTTTGTATGTGAAGTTACCATGATTTTTCCCATGTGCATTATTTAATACTTAGAGACATTAGTTTCATCTCCCTTTTTTTTTTTCCAGATCAGATTTCCTCACAAAGTCCTTTATAGCTGGTACCTCCATTTACTGCCTCAAGTACCTTATATCATTAGCCACATTGTCATCCTACTTGTTAAGCTATTTCTGTGTTGTCCATGCATATCCTGAATAACACACATCCCAGTATGGATTCCTGTTGGGAACTTCTGTTGAATACATACAGTACACATGGAAAGAGTCAAACTATTTTTATGTAAAGGGAAGTCAAGCTTCAAAACCCTCTTAGAGCACACGGAGTGACCTCATTGATACTCTGTTCCACAAGACTTGAGAGAAACCCTCATCAAAGACTTAAGGGAAGTATACTCCCTTGGTATCATAAAAATGGTCCTTGCATCAATAAATACTGACTTGTAAGATAGAAAACTAAATAGACATATTTACCTCTTGCAATGGAGGAAGGTTTTCCTTTTTCTTCCTTTCTACAGCGTTAAAACCAGGACAGAGAACTGAACAACTGCTCTAGATGCTGGTTCTATGGTTGAAGTACAAAGAAAGAAAACACACAAACTTCATTATGTCTGTTTGCTGCAGTGCACATACAGTCTCTTCACTTTTCATTTGCTTTCTCATGTGAGCTGTTCAATACATAAGGTGTTGATTGCCACAACAGAGAGCAAAGGAAACTTACAAGAATACAGGATAGCTTGTTTCTGTTGAAATTCACTAGTAAAAATTAAAAGTTCTTTTTAACAAGTGTACTTATAGAAGTGTAAATTAGCAGAATGACTTAGGAAGTCAGGAATAATTCTAACAAGAATGTCATTTAAAAGTTTCGTTATTGATTTAGTTATTTCTCAGCTAAATTATCCCTCAGATCTGACTAGGGCTGGTGTTTGAGGAAAATAATGACAAGTTTTGGAAAGCATCAAGTAACTACAATCTTTGTGGTGTTAACATCTGTATCCCATATCAGTTAAATTTTCAAGATTACTTAATAAAATATCATGAATTTTCTATAAAAATGACAGGTCTCCTTAACTAGTTTATTAGTTATTTTCTTTATGCTGCCATCCCATAACAAAAACCTTAAATATTTTGTGGAAACAGAGTTTAACCTTGCTATACTTGCCACAGTGGCGAGCAAACATAAAGTTCTGTATCAACAGACATCATAGATTTGCTATGGTTGGAAAAAACTCTTTAAGATTACCAAGTCTATCCATTATCTAACATCAGTGCCACTATACTACACCATATCCTTGAGCACCCTGTTTAGACAGCTTTTAGATACATCCAGGGATGGTGATTCAACCACTTCTCTGGGCAGCCTGTTCCCATCTTTGAGAACTCCTTTGGTATAGAATTTTTTCCTGAAATCCAACCTAAACTTCTCTTGATACAACTTGATGCTGCTTACTCTTCTGCTATCAGTTGTGAGTTGGGTGTTGGTCTTGTCTCGTAAGTCACTACAACCTCCTTTCAGGTAGTTGTAGAGTGATAAGGTCTCCCCTTAGCCTCCTTTTCTTCACCTGCTCACCCCAGCTCACTCAGTCACTTGTAGGAGTTATTCTCAAAACCCTTTAACAGCTTAGTTGCTCACATCTGAACCTGCTCAAGCACCTCGATGTCTGTCTTATCCTGTGGCACCCAAAACTGAACACAGTACTCAAGCTGCAGCTAACCAGTACCGAGTAGAGAGGAACAATCACTTCTCTAGTTCTGCTGGCCACACTATTCCTGATGCAGGCCAGGATGTATTCCTGATGCAAGCCCAGGCCTTCTCGGCCACCTGTGTGCACTGCTGGCTCATGCTCAGCTGGCTGTCAATCAACACTCCCAGGTGCCTTTCTTTCAGGTGGTTTCAGCCACTCCTCCCCAAGCCTGTAGCATTTCACAGGGTTGCTGTGGCTCAAGTGCAGGACTTGGCACATGACCTTGCTGAAGCCCAAACGACCGGCCTCAGCCCATTGATGCAGCCTCTCCAGGTCTCTCTATTTAGCCAGGCCAGTCTTCTTTCCCCACCAGCCTGTCCTCTGGGACATGGGGATGGCCTGTTCCTGCGCTTTTCAGATTTCCTTCTTGAAGGGTGCCCAGCCTTCCTGGACTCTTTTGTCCTTTAGGACAGCCTCCCAAGGGACACTACCAACCAGTCTCCTGACCAAGCCAAAGTCTGCTCTATGGAAGTCCAAGGTGGCAGTTCTGCTGACCGTACTCCTTACTTGTCCAAGAATCAAAACCTTTATTATTTCATTATCACTAAGCCCAAGTCAGCCTCCAACTGTTACATCTCCTACAAGTCCTTCTCCATTAACAAGCAGCAGGTCCGGGAGGATACCTTCTCTAGTTGGCTCCTTCACCAGCTGCATCAGGAAGTTATCTTCCACACAACCCAAAAACCTCTAGGACATCTCCCTCTCTGCTGCATTATATTCCCAGCACACATCTGGGAAGAAGTTGAAGTCCCCCATGAGAACAAGAGGTAGCAATCATGAAACCTCTCCCAGCTGCTTATAGAGTATTTGATTAGTCTCACCATCCTGACTGAGTAGTCTGGAACAAACTCCCACCACAATATCTTTCTTGTTGGCCTTCCTCTTGGTTCTTACCCATAAACACTCAAGCCTTTCATCTCCATCATTCAGTTATAGATATTCATATCCTTCCCTGACATAGAAGGCCACCCCGCCTTCCTTGCCTTTTCCTTCCAAAAAGCTGGTAGCCATCCATTGCATCACTTCAATCCTGTGCGTCATCCCACCACATTTCTGTGATGGCAGCTGTATCACAGCTTCCTCCCTGCACAATGGCCTCCAGTTCCTCCTGTAATGCTATGTGCACTGCTATAGAAGCACTTCAGCTAGATCAAGGTCCTGCCACCTTCTTGGAGGAAGAAGCCCCAATTCCCCCCAGCTGGTTCTCAGTTGCCTCAATACTTATCAGCCTATCAACTCTTATATCTTTGCTACCACACAAATCATCATCCCCCCCCGAGACAGCTGACTATAAAGCCTCACCACCACACTGCCCCACAGGTACTGGCATGCCTTTCCCAGGTTCCTCTCTAACAAGCCATTTTATCCCAACCCCCTTCAAGTGTGGTTTAAAGACTTTTCAATAAGCCCAGCTGGCTCTTGTTCCAGGATCCTCCTCCCCCTTTGAGACAGGTGTTCCCCATCTGTTGCCAGCAAGCCTGGTGTCACCTAAAGCAGTCCATGGTCAAAAAAACACCCCACAAAACTCCATCAGTGGCACCTGAGCCAAGTATTAAACCAGGTGTGTTCTCCTATTCCTTTCGGTATTCCTCCCTGCTACTGAAGGGACTGAGGAAAACACTGCCTGTGCTCCCAGTCCTTCAACCAATTGCCCTGGTGCCCTCAAGTCCTTTTTAATTGCTTTAAGACTTCTATCCACAATTCCCTCACTACCAACCTGCATTACCTATAGCAGGTAATGATCAGAGGACCGTATCAGACCAGGAAGTTTCCTGGTGATATCTCTAACTTGGGCCCCAAGGAGGTAGCATTTCCCTGTGGGATAGATCTGGTCTGCACATAGGGCCATTTGGTCCCCTCGGAAAGGAATCTCCTGCAATAATTACCCTCCTTTTTTTCTTAACAGAAGCAGTCCTACCGCATGGGTCTGACTGCCTCACCCCAGGCATCCCTTGAATGGACCTTCATCTACATCCTCCATTGCCTGGCCCTCAAGTTCCAGAGCCTCCAACCTGTTGTGTAAGGGTAACTGAGAAGGTGAGGGAAGCTGGGAGGGGATTCACCTGCAGGGACCTTTTTTCCCATCTCTTAAGCCCCCTCCTTCTGCCCGGTGGTAAAAGAGGAAGGGAATCCTCTCTGTTTCTAGTGGAGCCTCCAGCTGCCGCCTTTGCCTCAGGGCGTGACTCCCCTAATTTATGTCCCCCCTCACACTCCCTGAATCTCCTTTACCCTTCTAATTCCTCCTTCTACTCTGCCCCCAGGCTGAGCAGATCTTTCCCTTGCTCACAGCGCACACAGGGGGTGGTCTCTGTTCCCTCCTGCCCCAGGGACAGCCTCAGGCGCTCCCTGCAGCCGGAGCCCTGCATGGCCGCGGGTTTGCGTGGGAACTCCCTCTGGGTCCCCGCATTCCCTCTGGCACCAGTTTTCGGCCGAGGGGTGACCGGGGCTAGGTCCTCTCCTGGGAGAGCAACGACTACTAGTTTGAGTTCGCTCCTCAAGCCAGGAGGGGGGACCAGTTATCACCAGCTGAACTCACCTCGTACACTGGCGGAGCGCCCCGCCTGAGGGTCCTCCTTCGCAAACCACCGCCCCGCGCGCAGATGGTCTCGGGGACGCACGAGCTACCGCGGAGCCCACCGCGCCTGCGCTCGCGCTGAGCGCAGCTACGCGCCCGACGGGCCCCTTTTATGGGCGGCGGGGCGGCAGCCGTTGCCCCGGCAACGCCTCCGGCTCGTCAGCCTCTGCCGCCAGCGCCGCCGGCTCCCGGGCTGTGCCCTGCGAAGGGAAAACCTCGGGAAATCCCCGAGCTGCCTGCCGGCCGGGACCGAAGCGGCTGATCTCGCCGAGTGGCGCCACCTCTGTAGGCTTTTTTAATTCATATATATAGGTAAATTGATTTCAGCGGGACTTAGGTACTTAATCACCTTTGAGAAACTGGGCCTCAGGCCCTAATCAAGTCTGCTTCAATATGCTAACCAAATGGTTTCGAAAGTGCTCACTCGGGAGTTTGGCAGCATCACTGGGTGCTTCTGGGTGCTATGTGTAATAAGATGGATATAAACTTGTTGAAGAAAAGACAGTTCTGAAATTGCTAAAGCATTTTCTTCAATTACTACTGACTTTTTTTAACATTAACAGCTACATAATACTTATCTAGAATACAATCAATAAATAGTACTGAATAATTTTTTTCTAAGACCCTTCTAGCAAGTCTATGTATACACATTGGTATTGTTCGTCTCAAGAGTGGCCTAAAAGTTCCTTACTGCTGTGCCCAGAGGGGTTGAGCTAGCCATTTCCTCAAATTCTTTTTTTATTCTTGATTATGGTTTTCTAACATCAGGACTGGTGGCATAAAACTTCATTCTCAAAGGCCCCCATGACTTTCAACCACAGGCTTATCATGTTCAAGAAGTTGTATCTACCCAGGACGACTACGCTCAGTGTGAAACCAAGATTTTTTTAAAAAAATAATTAACTAATTATATATTTTTCTTCTAAATATTTCTTCACTGTTTACATTCTATAT
>JANHGN010024857.1:185155-195441 GCA_024605025.1 Megaceryle maxima
GGCAAGTGTGTTCAAAAGGAGGTGGAATTGATGGGGTGGAATTTAGAAGGGGCTAGACCGTTATTTTGATGTGAAAGAGTTAGAAGCTTTGAGCTTTTTGGAAGTATAGGAGTTTTTTTTTTTTTTTTTCTCTTTTCCCCAAGATGAGTCAAGTAATAATTGAGATAATTGTGGAAAAGTGAAGGAAACTTGAAAGTAGATACTTGAGAGAGGATGAACAGGACTCTTATGAGAAGGTGATAGGGATCTTGAGCTGCAGATGCATGGTAGAACATGACATATGAGATGGAAAGAAAAGGGAGAGCTAGTCATGCCAGGCTAGATAGGTATGAGAGAGAAGTAAGGAGGAAGTGTTTATTAGAAGATAATGAAAAAAAAAAAAAAAATAGAGTTTGATCATAAAAAGAAGAAACAGACATTCAAGAGAAGAGAGTGGGTAGGGCAGGGAATGGAGTAAGAAATAAGTTAAAACTATCAGCAACAACAAAAAATCAACAGCATTATACACTAGTGCAGAAAGACAATGCCTAGGAAAAAAGCGCAAAACAGAGGCATAGACCACAGATGAGGGTGAGGGGAACAGAAGGTAAAAATAAACAACAAACCAGGGTGGTTTTCAGTTTAAATTATGCATAAACTTTAAGCTAAAATGAATTTTACATGCCGCATGGAATGTGTTGATGCACACAGAGACTTATCCGAAGACCACTCAAATCAATGGTAAAAACCTCCTGTGGTTATTTATAGGCTTAAATCACACTTAGAACTCTGCAGATCCAAAACAAGAGCTGAAATTTCATCTCTGAAAAGCACACATATTTTGGGAGGGCTTTGATCGTGGCTCTGCTTAAGCAAATTCTTTACAAAAGCTTTGAGTATTACTGAATTGAGGTTCCGTGGCTGTGTCCATGGGCACGTAACAACTGCCACACTCAGAGCCCCCCACTCGCAAAGGTCAACGGATACAATTCTAACACCGTTCTAGGCTTTTGTGGCTGACACATTTGTGAGTATCACAAAACCCCTTGCAGATTTCAGGCAAATATTATTCTGTTGAATGAAGTCTTGAGTATATTCTCTATCACAATTGTAGGAATTCAATATCTACCTGGCAGCATCATTATGCTTAAAATTCTGTGCCCATTCCCATCATCAGTCTGTTTTTTTGAGTGGTTTATAATTCAGCTATTTTAAATCATACTAAGATGAAACTCAACTTACAATTTCTTATTCAGGCTGTATTTTGTTCTCACAAAATTGCATTTAAATTGTTTCATTCTCTTTTTAGGTTAGCAAGTGAAAGAAAGAAATGTTTTAGGAAAAACTGTTCCTGGCTTCTCACTAAACAGTGCTTACTTAAAAAAGGAAACATCACTCATTTTACATTGCCAATGCAGGCAAACAAGAGATACCAATTCAATACTGCTTGTGATATTTGTCACTGTATTGTTTACAATACATATGCTATCGTTGCAAACAACTTCACCGCGTGGCAGGTCTCCTGCTCTGGTCAGGCTGAAGAGACACTTTCACATTCAGCCCAGTAACTGGTTCTAAACCAGCTCTTCACCTCTGCTTTGGGTGTGGTATTTCAGATGTCACCCTTCAGCTTCCAGTTTCTGAAATGTACACCGTTATCATGAGCTTCTTCTCTAAATGTGCTCTTCTCCACTACCAATTTCCACTCAGTTGTGCAAATAGCCACATATATTTTACTACCTACCATTTTGAATGGATAAATACCACTGTTTGTCTTTCTAGCAAACATCAGCCTAACACAAAAATGTAAACAAATCTAAGAAGCTGCATTTTTGCATCAAGATGAACATCTCTGTTGTGATTCCTCCCTCAGGTGAGAGCAGGTTCAGTAACACAGGAAGATACTTAATGCCAAGTCACGCATTTCATGATCAGAGTGTTACCTGTTCCTTAGGAACCAGTTTTTACCCTAACTCTGAACTTTTCCTGTTGTATTAGCTATTTGATAAATGTTACTCACTACTTGTGAATTTCCACTGCATTGTTGTCTTTCAATAGTAGCTTCTTTGAACATTTGCTCTCAGAAATGTGTACTCACTCTCTGTTTTTTTCAATGTTAAGTCTTATCTCTGGGACAGCTGGAAATTTCACCTGGAAATTAGCAGAAGCTTCATTCAGAAATTCAGTGAGATTCTAAGGAACTGGCTTCCCAACTTTGTTCAGATTTTGATAAAGCCAGCAAGGCAGCTTAAATGGATAAATAAAGGGTATATTTTAGATATATATTTTTATTTCTCAATTGGGCTATTAATAGACAGAACATACTACATGCCAACATAGAAAAGATTTTGTTTTTTAATGTACTGATGTGTATAGAGACACACACACAATCAGATGTCTATATATGTATGTCGTGACACTACATTTCTCTATTTAGTCCAAAATTCACAAGAAAACTCCTGTCCAATTTGTCACTGAACAGAGAGCAAGGCAGGTTAATTTATTCACACTCTACTCTTACAGCTACCCCTGGGTAATGCATCATTGCTGAAAGAAGACTTAGAAGATCACTCCTGGTTAACTAGTCCAAGGAAGTGCAGTGATTAGAGATCCGTTCTGTCAAGAACCAGCTCAGAAAATATTATAGGACAGCAGGTTGGACCTGCCCTAACTTAAACCCTTGCAACTTTAATGAGATTGTACAAGTGTAAGTTGAGGCAAAACTAGATCAGAGAGTTCAATCCAGATGAGCTACATAAAATCAAGGAATTAAAAAAGACAAACAGGAGGCAGAATTCTGGACTTTTTATGTGTGAGAAATATATGAATGATACTAGAGAACATTAAGGTTTGAGGCACCTGAAAGATAGCAAATGCTATTCTAAGGTTGATTTTATTCTCAGTGTACACTTTTTTCCATTTACAAATCATATTTGCATCAATCAAGTGCAGTTCCAAATTTATTATGAATCCTGTTTCAATCAGTGTAGAGGATGGATAACATCACAGAACAAGAAATATTTTTCACTAAAAGATACTCAATGGTTTATTTTTCTCCTTATTGTTAAATTTGCATTTTTGTTGGATTTCTCTTCTGAAATCTGGTAGTGTATTTTGTTTATCTCCAACATAAAATATTTCATGTCACAGAACAAATCTAAACCCAAGAAAATATAAGACAAATATGCACAAAATTTGTTAATAAGTGCTTCTATCTGTGATTCACGATAAACACTAGTAAGCATGCCAAAAAAATCTGTCAACTGACAAATCTGGGTTACAGATGATAAAATGAGTGATAAGTATTGCAGAGGCAAAGACTTTTTCTCTGCCTTTGCTGACAAACAAAAAATTACTTTGAAAAAAATTAGATAAGTCTTATAAGAAAATTAACAGTAACACTGGTGGGTACCAAATAGTCTCACAGTGTGACAAGAACTCTGAAAGGGTCAGTTTCCTACTATCTGACTTCATAGATCTATGTGATTTAAGAAAAAAAAAAAAAAAGTAAAAAACTGACGTGTTTCATAAAAACTCATTTTTCTAAAGTGGTTTTTTTTTTCCTAAAAACTAATTTTTCTTACTACTGATCAATGGGAAAAGTTTCATCTACTGATGCTTAATTTTATTCTTATCTAATACAAATGAGGCCCTTAACTTGTCAAGGGTTTAGCTACTTTCGTCTTCTCCTACTGTCCTTGGGGATACCAAGCTGTGGATTTATCAAGTATGGAATTCCAGAAAACTAATTTGCTTGGAGCTGACACAGTATTAACAACAAATCATCGCAGCAGTTACAAAAGAATTAGATAAGAAAAAAATATTAGTAATTAGAAAATGTTTGTGAATAAGCAATATTTCATAAGAGGATAAGATCTCAAAGAAATTAAGAGCATTACTTAAGCTTTTCTGTTTCACAGACAATGAAACTGCATTGATAAAAGGGACAGCCTTGCGATTATGAGTAACATCTGCCATATTCTCAGCCAGAATCAACCCCTGCTTCTGTACATTCCACTAATATAAATTTCAAAGGTAAGGACTTGGTTTTTTTCAGAGTTCTAGAAAATCACAGTGGGATCCTACTTATCTGTGAGTATGCTGTGGTTCTTTGCACTACACCAAAAAGAGCCTGGGTAGATTAGGTCTCAGTAGGACTTCATTTTAACGTAACTTCACATACTTTGTCAATAGAAAGCATTTGGGTTTTTTTTCTTGGACTTTCCAGAAAAGAACAGCAAGTTCTACATGCTTGGGGGCATAATTACAAATGTATTTCATGAAAGTGAACCTTATTTTAAAGGAAAACAGCTTATAAGCTTGCAAATGCAATTTGGGGACCCAAACTTACATGTGGGTATAAATTACTCATGCTATGGTACTCCATTTTATATGCCTACCTGCCTGATAGTATTGAAAATACTAGGTATTATGTGCCTAAATGTGTTCAGTGGGTGTAGAGAAAGGACATTAAAAAATAGCAGTTCAAAACAAAACAAAACCAGTAAAATCTTTATGCACTACTTTACAGAATGAGTACAGGGTAATTATTAACTTCCAAAGTATATAATATACCTACTGAAGTTTTTCATTTCACTGTTGTCACCAACAATAGGTCACGATAAGTACAGCTTTAAACTTTTCTCCTTCAATGCACTACATGTTGAAAATTGAGTGTGAACACGAGTATATTAAACTTCAAAATTAGTATATGTATGTTTATTGATGATTTTATTTCAGGCAGGTTCATTAACAGACAAAGAGCAGTTTTAAGCCTTTTTTCCTCCCCGAGCACTGCATTACCCATAGGGACTTCGAATAACCCTTCTTCTACATTAAAGCTCTCGAACATGAGAGTTTATGTTCAAGGAAAGAAACTTGAGACAGCCATCTCTGAAGAAGTGAAATTTGCTCCGATACAGTTAAAACAGGCAAAATTTTCTGTGGGTAGAAGTTTTGATACAAGAAATCCAGAAGTTGTAAACTAAACCTAGCTAGGGTTACATGTAAATTGTAGAAAGATATCTCAGAAGATACAACCAAATAAGATAATGATTAGGACCAAAAAAATCCAGAAAAAGCTAAAGCATAGTTTCACATTCTCCCACGCACCAATAGGAAAGCGCCCTGCTTTCCCCCTTGCCTCCATGATGATCTTCACCAATAACTCCACACTGGGGACCTGGGAAGAGCTCCTCCTCTTGAAAGATGCCATTACCCCTCCCCTATCTGCAGCTTATACCAAAGAACAGCAAAGGGGTCAATAAACACACCAGAGGAACAAACTACACATTCCAGAGTAAAAATAGGAAAAGAGGATACTTGGATAAATGATGCCTACCTCTAACTTCTTCCACTGCTTGTACTGCTGAATAGCTGCTTCTCCCTCCTCTTTCCACTACTATTCAGCCTTCTCCATCCTTCCTACTGATCTGAACTACTTTTCCCCTGTTAATTCCCTCTTAATCCTCTTCCAGTCCTTCCAAATGTCTTCACAGGTAAACACAGCGCTTGCTATTCTTGTTAAAACACTGTCTTTTGAGTTTTACCATGTGCTTAGATTATGTTTTCCCATACTGAAAACCTGGGCCTCAGGCAGATGCTTGTTATCCCTTTTCCCTTTCAGGATTTCTGTCAGTATTTGGATGCAATTTGATGCTGGCTGGTGGAGAGATACAGAAGGATGAGGCTCAACAGCTGCTGCACATCCCTTCAAGTCACCCGCACCACGTGAAAACCAGCAGGCTACAAAGCTCCTTGGCTACCCTGTCTGCCCATATGTTTTTAGGCTAGGCATACACCTACTGAGACTACTTATCCTTTTTCAGAAAGCTATTTTCAGTGCTGGTTCCCCCTGAAAGTAGTAGGTATCAGGTGGGAATTGCCTAAGCCTCCATACATGAGACCATCTGGGGCAGGCTCAGATTTTTGGCCATGATAATCAGCTATTGCTTCTAGTCTGCTGCTGGTTCTCAGCTGCCCAGGTCTCAGTGCAAATTCTGCCCTGCCCTCAAGGTGTGGCTACATGTGCATACTTACTACCATCCATGGAAAAATAAGTAAAAAAATTTTGGGGTGAGGATTTTGTTAGTTTGCTTATCAGGAACTTCCTGCCCTTTGAATGAAAACACTGGAACACAAATCTACCCAGCTCCCCATGAGAGCTTCAAATTTCAGTGCAATTGGGGTACATGATGACCTTTTAAAATAGTGAATGAAGACTTGTAAACTCTTTCACTTCTGTAATAATACAAGTTAAAACGGGTATGCCTAGAATAGAGTTTTACCCTGATTTCAGGTGAAGAAGGAAAGCCACAGTAGATGGGCTGACAAGCAGCCATAACAATGCCTTTAGTTTGAATAGACTATCTTCTTTTACCTTTGGGGGGCAATGGGTGTAAACACACTTTTCTAACTAGTCTGGAGAGAAGAAAAAAAAAAAAAAAAAAAAGAGAGAGAGACACTGACTTGAAAAAAAAAGAAGATAAAATGTTCATCTCCCCATCAGAAAATATGAGTGTTGTTAAGTGCTGCTGTAGTGCTATATTCATGATAATGAGATTCATGCAATTTCTTTTCACTGTTACAGCTTTCCATTTTCATGTGATACTATACCCCACTCAGCCCTATCAATGGCAGATGCTGTATCAATTTATGTACAAGTAGCAGCCTCATTTAGATGAATAAAATTTGTTTATTTTTTCTTCCTTTCTCAGAGTGATATGGGATAAATAATTAACCCAGTGACCCCTATCCCGCTTATTTAACATTTATGCAATTACTCAAAGGTTGTATCTGATGGCTCCATAGGAGTGATAGCTATAGCAAAGGAGAAGAGCTGTGCTGAACACACAGTAGGAGCTATATGACGTGGGTTTTCACAGAGCGAGGCAACATAGGCAGCACCCTGCATTTGATTCCCTCTCATCTGCACCTACTACTTTCATTCTTTCAAGTTTGTAAGACTAATTTATTTTTATGAGCTGTAGGCGATACTTTAAGACATGAATGTAGCATCTCTGAACTGGCAACAAAGACAGATCTGCAAAAGCAAGCAGCCACTGAAACTCACCTGCTTGTTCAGCGTTCCTAACTCTTACCTGCATTTTGAAAAAGCATCTGAATTTCTTTTTGATTTTTAGAACCAATTTTTTTCTTCAGCCTGCAAAAAACTCCAAAATGGGTTCCCAAGCTTATAGAGCTTCATGAAAACAAAGATTTTTATTTTCCCATGCAGCAGGTCATGCAAATATGTGCATATGCATAGTCACATGAAAGTGAGCTGGCACCAGTTATACTCACAGCACCACCTGGCTGTCTAATCCAGCAGCAGTACAGCCATTTTAACACAGACCTATACACCACCAGTTAAAGGCAGCAGTTATCCTCATCAGATCAAATGTAGGACTGGGCTGACACATATATCCTATTGGCAGGTTACTATAGCCTATTGACCAGGCTGAAACCTATTGAATGTAGGTTTATGGTCACAGATTTGCACAATTTAAGCATATTCTCAGACTGCCAGGTGATGAGTTACACATTTACAAAAGTATTACAGAAATTTTGAAGCAGCTTGTGGTAGTTCTTCAGGATTATTAAGATGAGTCATTTAGGATTTATAGTGAAGTTTAATTTCAAAATACTCTTGGACTTGACATAAACCATATTATTGTGTTTCCAAGCAAAATGCTCCAACAAAACAATGTCTACAACTTACTGAAAAATTCAATATGCTTTGGTATTTCCAGATAAATTAGGTAGTAATTATTTTTTCCTTGAGAACACATTAAAGTTTTGAAACTATCAGCTTACTATTGATTGTGATTATTAATGGCTCCAGGGATAGAAAAGAAATGTAGCCTAGATTGAGGAAGGAAAGGAATTTTGTGCCATCCACAGTTATTTGGTTTTGTTTAGTTCCCACTCTTGCTTGAACAAGAGAAATCCGGGGTTTTTCCCCCCCTCCTTTTTTCTACATATTCATAGCCAAATTCTCAGTCTGTGTAGGCTGGTTACACTGTCATCAATGTAATGAAACGTGATGCATTTTGCCATGAAAACTCTGTATAGTTGGACACTCCACTTGCTTAAATAACCTATTTTCTCGGTGTATGGAAGTGATCCGAATTGTCAAAATTATTCCAAGCCAAAGAAACTGCTGTGTTGGTTGGCATCGTTGTCAGGTTGGACTGAATTATTTTTCATTTCCATAAATTAAAGGATTGGAGGTACTCAGTGTACTCATCTAACTCATCTTCTTGCATAGAACAGGTCATATGACTTTTCTGATTTTGTTCCATTTGAATCACATTACCTCATTTAGAAACAGCATCTGAACCTGATTTTAAAATTACCAGTGACAGCAAGTCAACCAAAACACTCTGTTAGCTTTCCAGTTAAATGACCTCATTTTAACGTTATTTTGCTGTTAGGAATGTCTAATATCCAATTTCAATATATCTATCATCTGCTTCCAGCCTTTGAGCTTATACTTCTGTCTGCTGGATTGAAGAACACATTATCAAACTTTCCCCTCCCATGTAATAAGTACAGACATAGTCTAATTAAATTACCATTTAAAATTCCCTATTTATAAATAACACACTTTAAATTATAGATTTTTTTTCTCTATTAAAAAAAATGTGCTCCAATCCTTTAACTAGTTTCTGTGATTTTTCATCGATTTCATTTATTAACAAACTTCAGAAACTGTTCACGACAGAGCTGATCAGACTTTTCAAAGGATCATGGGATAATTCAGGTGGGAAGTGACCCCAGGAGATCTCTAGTCCAACTGTATGCTCACAGCAGCTTGGAGGCCAGTCCGTACTCCTCAGGGCTTTGCCTGTTAGTCTTGAAAAACCCCAAGGGTGGAATCTGCACACCTTTTCTAGGCAGCCTGCTGCACTGTTTGGCTGTCCTCATGTGGAAAATGTTTCTGGTGTGAAATGTAAAAAAGCAGAGGGTAGCCACCACTAAAAACACACATTGGACACTCTGTTCCCCTCAGTAGAGTGTCACCTACAACTATAACCTATTTTTTCTTCTTTGTGGAGGAAGTAAAATATACACATGTCCATATCTATAATTACAAGTCTGTAACAATTTTCTATGGTCATTTATGCAAAATCATAAAACTATCAGAAATAATAATGCATTAAATTTCTCACACCTTCACCTGGATCACACTGAGGAAATACAATTTCTGTGTTGCAGTGCTCATCAGTAGCATGCAGCATTCATGACTTTGGATTGCTTGGGAGTTAGAGTATCTAGGAAGCAAAATTTCCTCCATAGTGTAGAAAATAGTTTACCAAGTACTGAAGTGATTAACAGTTGAAAAGTTCAGTGTACCTTTGAACGCAGTGCTTTGAAAACTCATCCTAGGTAAGACAGTAGCAGAGCTACAGAACTATCTGAGCAAGAAACCTCAAAGGCATCTTGGTATGATGTCAATATTTACTATATTGGATTTCTCGCTGTTCTGAAAAATCCATGTAGTGGCATTAACTGGAAAGATCAGTCCCTTCTGTAGGGAAGGTTCTCTCTAGAAACATCTCTCTGCAGAGGTTCCCAAAGTACCTCTTGCATGAGCATGCAAGGAAGAATATAAAATTCAGTTGAAAATTTTGCTGTTAAACCTTGAGACCCTTACTTAAGGCAAACAAAACACACACACACCTCCTCGGGACTCTCTACAAGTATTTTAGGGCCGAGGAACCTCAGAAACCTGATTGCTCATGGACATGCAAACATTTGAGTAGTAGCCATGATAAGCAAGGTTCAAGTTCTTTATTTGCTCAGATCATGGTAATAATAGTGGTAGTACCACAGGCAAGATATGTATAGGCCTAGAGGAACATGTAGGTACATTGCAGAAATACATTGTTCATCTTCCTCCAACTCTTTCGCCTGACTACAGCTCAGAGAAGATTATTTAGTCACCTCAAGACCTTCTCAGGTTTTCCTTTGCTCTCCTGGATGCAACATCCCAAATCTGTTATTTCTGAGAAAAACACGCTTTGCTGTGGCACTCTGCAGGGCCAGTTTGTGATGTAATGGCTTTCTGAAGAGCAAAATTGAACACAAAAGGTCCTGTGAGCATGGAATCTTTCAAGGTTAAATCCAGGTTTTGCTATATTACAGTTAGCCTGACTGAGCTTTTACAGTGTTGTTTGACTTGAAATCTTTCATTACCAAGAGGTAAGGACTTCAGAATCTAATAGCATGCTTTAATGTCTATTTACTATCAATCTTTTCTAATGCATCATGAAAAAAAAAAAAAAAAAACAACAACAACAACA
>JANHGN010024858.1:0-42823 GCA_024605025.1 Megaceryle maxima
ATGGGGTGTTATCACTGCTGGCAGCAGACACTGTCTGTGAAAACAGGCTGCTAACTTCAGAAAGTTCTGTTAGTTAGGGATACTGAACTGAAAAGTAAAATCACCAAACAGAATTAGTTCTGTTTTCACTCAAACCAGGACATGGTAAAACCATGAAATTGCTATAAACCAGTGTGATATGAGCATGACATTTTTAAACATTGGAAAAAGCTTAAATGTGTACTTTTTGAAGTGATAAAATACCTTTAAAAATAAAATAGTGGATTTGAGGTTGATTATGTAATTTCATCTTTTGGCAGAGCTTTAGGGATCATGTTATATGGTCAACTGAGAGACTAGTGTCTTAGGAAACATATATTTGCATGTGAGAGTATAAAAGTTCCATAAAAGCAGAAGGCTTTTGGACCTGTGGCCGGGAGCACTTACATTCTATCAGTCAGTATATTGCTCAACCTTTCCTCTTTTCTTTATTATTTCTGGTTTGCCTCTTCTGGTCAGGATGTCTTTACATGTCTGCTTGGCCAACTAGAAAGGGCCCTTGATCTTTAGAAGAGTTCCAATGGTAGTGAAGATGAATTTAAGTATTACCATTGTGTAGAGTGGTAACTGCTTGATGAATGTTATTGTCAGCACTGAAACATTACAAAGTTTGCTTCTTGTTTATTTTCTTCATGGCACATTAAAGGGATAAAACCATCTAATTTTTTTTCTTTGTCTCCACTGCTGTAGAAACTAAGCATCTCATCTTTTCTGTGTGATTGATAAAAGCAGTCCTCTCCAATATACATGTGCAACAGTGGATCAATTACTTACCAGACTTGAAGGTCCATGTGTCAGAAAAAGAACTTGGATTTATGTGTCTGTCATTTGTTGTTCACCTTTGCAGTAGGTTGGTTAAAGTTCCTTAATTTCTCTGACAGCTTGCATAAAGTAGAGTACCTTGAGCAAGCTTTTGACACAGAGTTGTCAGTAGCCATTCTTAATGTGCTTTATAGTGCCAACCCAGCTACTTACAAGCAGCAACAGGATGGCACAGGACAAGCAGGTTGCGTAGCTTTTTCAGCTGGAAATTATTGTAAAGCACATTACTCATGGATGTAACTTAACATGTAGTGGAAGTCTTCAGCAATATTTTTCTTAGCCTCCTAGTGAGTACATGGGGGATTGTCTACCCTCCTATTCTGTATTCAGTGTCCCATAATCCCTATTACATTTAACTTTTTGTTCTTTTACTGTAACATACATAACTTTACAAAAAAAAAGTGTCGAGGCTTGTGGTTTTAATTAATAAATCCAGCAGGAAGGCATCTGTGTGAGTTTGATTATGAACAGAAACATCTGAAGCACCAGTTTTATACCTTGCAGTTAAAAAAGGTAAAAGGAAAGCTCAGAAGAATTGCCATGAAACCATTGCTGAATTTTATTGCCCAATAATTTTATTTGCCCAATAAGTATTGATTAGAAATAAGTAACTATATTGTTTTGATTTGATTTGTTGATGTCAGTTTGGGGTGGTTTTTTTTAACACTGATGATTGTAGAATATCCAATATTCTACAATTCAATATTTTAGAAACTGTGTAGCATCTACAGTGGAAAATGAGGCAAATGATAAAGGATTTTTTTTTCCTTTTTTGACAAACATTGCATAAATTGTTAGCCTTAAGTTCAGCACTCTTCTGTTTAGGGATTGAGGGCTTTTGAAATTTTGACAGATTTCTTGAGTTTACGTCAGTTGCCATTTATAAGTTCCTGTCTGTTAGAGATTCTGCCAAAAATTATGTCTGAATTGAGAAAATGGTAATGGCTGCCAAACTTCTATCATTCATGTTTTAACTTGAGCAAAATTATGGTCTGGGTCAGGGGCATATACGAGTCATTTTTAACATTGGACCTAGTCCTGCGGAAGACTGTAAGTTGCATCAAATGATGTCATGATTCAGGCATCTTTACTACTCTCTTCTCTACTCTTTTATTCTTCTGGAAAGGGATTTCTTGTCTTCTATTTAGTAGATCTTGTCTTTTTCTCATCTCAAAATAATTCCTCTTAGACTTATTTTTCTGAGCTGAAATTAAATTTTAGTTTTATTTGAAGTTGCCTTTCGGGGGAACATTTTAACGCTTCACAAAAAGGAATGGTCGGGAAATCTAGCCTCTCTCTAGCCTGTTTTTTATCTAAAGCCTGTGTGGCTATCAGGCTAGTGTCTATATGACTTCATAAAAAGAACAGTATTCTTCTCTGAAGCTAATTATTTTGACAAGCAACTATATATAAGGGATAATTGAGGTTCCTCTGAAAATCTGTCTGAAATTGTTTTGATTTCTGATATATCAGATATGGTAAATAAGCATAAATTTTGGACTAAAATAACAAGGAATTGTGAGAATCAAAAATAAGAAAACAGTAGGTAGAATTTTGAAGCTGATACTGTTTCAAGAAATATTAATACAGCAAGCTGATACTACAGGTCTTTGTCTCACTAGCTTCTTCTGTCTGATAGTTCTTGTCCTCATTGTTCCCAAATAATTGCTTTTTAAAGCAGTTATGTTACAGATAAGTAGTGTTAAAGCACTTGTGTGGTAATGATGTTTCATATGGAGACCTTTTTCAGAGTAGGACTGCTTAGAGATACCTGCGGTTTAGGAATGTTTTAGGGATGGCCAGCAAAAACTTCTGAAACTATTATCATGAATCAAAAGCATGTGATATTAGTCATGGCTATTTAGGGCAGACTCATAGGGGATTCACTGAGGTTAAACTCTAAAGTTTCACTTAACCAAGTTGTGAATATACATCTTAACACAGAAATGTGGTAGAGATTGGAATCAAATTTCTGTTTGCCTGGAACTGCCTTCAGAGGAATGAGGGAACCCAGGAGAGTTGTGGGAGTGTTTATCGGTATGTTAGTTTCCAGACCAGGATCCTTAGGGCTTGCTTTGACTTTTGCAATCATATAGAAAAAATACACTTGAAATTGAAGTAATGATGGGTATGTGTCCATAAAACCATATCAAACAGGAGATGTTGATAGAATGGAGCCATTAGCCCACTGAATTCTTCTCATATGTGTTTTTGTTGTTGTGGTGGGTTTTGTTTGCTTTTAACTCCTTGAGGAACCTTAGCAACCAGGATAACGTTAAGATTCAGTGAACCGAGCAATCTGTTCTTAAGTAATAAGGGTTTAACACTGGCAAATAAGGTGTAGAATCTACAGACTTTTAAATTCTGATGTGTTTATCTAATTACAGTTCAGATGGTTCAAACACTGCTGCACTTCAGGCAAGATCTGGAGGCATCAAATATATAATATGAACAACTGCCACCTAGAAAAATCTGAGGTCAGATTCTCATTGCCTTATTTTGTAGGACTAAAGTTTTGCTTGTGAAGGGCCAAATATCTTTCTAATCTCATGGAAGCTATGTCATCCACTAATTAGTGGTTGATTTACAATTATACATGTTGGCAAAGGAGCTATACAGGTATGTAATGTAATGGACTGACCTGGCTGTGGTATATCCAAGTGTCTTGCAGTATTTTGAGTAATTTCTGGTTATGAGTCTGTATTTTATCTTTATTTCTGAAAGCAGAACTGTAGTTATTGTTTTGCTATTTCATATCTTTTATTTCTTTGTGACTGAGAGTACAAGAAAGATAAATACTGTGCCATGTTGCTTCAGACAGAGGAAGTTGGTGCTGGGGTCTCACCAGTGTATTTGTGCAAGTAGAACTTCTATTGCAACAAGAACAAAGTGTTTGTATTTTGTAGTTCAAACTTCTGTGTGGCTTTGTGAATGTATGCATGGAAAAAAGAGCAATGCCTGATAGATCCTTTCACAAGGAACATCTTGGAGTTGGGATACAGCTTTATATTCTCACAGAGAAGCAGAAGTGCAGTGGGGTATGTATTTAATTCCACTCCCTCTTACTGGTTTTCTGCCAGATGGATTTGAAATCACATCCACTAGTTACAAAGTTGCCTTCTAATAAGCTGAAAATGAGATTTTTCTCACTGATTTATATTAAAAAATAAATGACCTGTGTTTGTTGTATTTTTTTTCTCACTTTTTATTGGTTTCTGAAAGAAGGACCTGTTTTGTAAAAAATGGTATAGTGTGAGTTATCGAGTTTCTGGTTTAGCCCTGTGCCAAGCTTGACCTCTATTTCAATTTGTTATGTTCACACAAAAAGTATGTAGTAACTATACCTGTACTAATCACCCTCTTCTGTAGTGTCAGAAAGAGCAGCAAGTGCAATCTGTTAAGATATCAATGGGTTCAGTGTTAGAATGGAGTAATTTTAACCCTGATGATAGTTTGGGGTTTTGTGTATAATTCACAAATAATAAAGACTGAATTGTGTAAAAAGTTAAAGGCTATGGACTTTGGTTTTCATTTTTATCCTATTAGGAAGTTAGATTACATAGTTCATTGCATTTTTTATTTCTTGTTAACATTTTCTTAGTACATAAGGACATTGATTCCAGTACAAGTTAATTGCAGTGAAGTTCAGAAAGAGCACGGCATACAAAATTCAACCCAGTGGTGCCACACTGAGCATTCCTTTATCATGTATAAGACATTTAAAGAAAGCATGGTCATTTCTGTCCCATGCTGAGTTTATATTTTGCAACTGATTCTGGCAGAAGCCAAGTATATATTTACTTCTGAGTTGTTTGTATATGTGACTTCCTTGTCCTGGAGCAAGGTAACAACTTGAAACATATCAGACAATGAATGTAATAATGTGCTGCTGCTTTCTGTACATGATCACAAGTATTTAAAATTCAGACAAATTGGATTAGTTTTGAAACTGCAGTTTTGAAACTACAGCTGTTAGTACTAATGTATCCTATAACTTGTTCTTTGATCAAGACTCAGATTCCTCTAGTAAAGCTGTGTTGTTTTATACATTCTGAACCAAATCACATCTGCCTGAGCAACTGAAAAGTTTTGAAGTATGTAAGAGGAGTTTTTGACTTAACATCTAGGAGTAAAAAGAAAATCTGAACTAGGTTGTTGGATTCCGAAATACAGCTTGATCACAGGTCTTTTCTGAGGTGATTTCCTGTACTTTTCTTCACTAGCTAGACATAAAATATCTATTTGTATGTAAATAGCAAGAGCCTGACACCTTATTCTGTTGAATGGTTGAAACGTATGTAATGCAATAGCTAACTGTGTGGAAAAGACAAGATATGTATGCTTCTCATATCTCTTGGAAAGGGGCAGAGGGCTTTTTTATCATTCTGAACCTGATACCTATTGTAGGAAAATAAATAGTACTTATTTCTTTCTTGTCGCTGTTTTCTGTTGGCAGTACCAGTTGCACTTGCAGATTCTGCCAAATGTATTTATTTGGTCCTTTTAATCAGGCAAAACTCCACTGATTTCAGGAAGGTATTTTCCCCTAATAAAAGACTGGGACCAAGCACTATATCTGTGATACAGGTCTTAGAACTGCAGCTGTAGGCAGGGGCTAGGTACATTCTGTTAGAGGTAGAATGCAGCTCACTGCTGAATATTTATTGTGAATAAACTGTATGTGCTAAATGATACATTTCTGATTGCGGTCCAGAGAAGTTGCTGGTTGATAGTAACATAATTTAGTTTTAATATTTTGGTGCACGTTGCTCCACTGATCTCAAAACTTAATGGAAATGAAGATGTATTTGATATTTACCATTTGGGAGAAGATACCTTGGTCAAATTGGAGATATTAGGAAAAATACTTTATTAAAACTATAATTCCTGTGGCTGGGGGAGGCCAACATGCAGCTGAAGGGCACTGAGTCTCTATCTGATGCTGATATAGCAGACTGGGGAGTAAGCATAGGTTTTCAGCTACCTTTGCACAGAGCTTTCCAGAAACTTTATAGTCTTTATTTTGAGGATTCAGAGATCATAGTAACATCCTTCATTATTAAAACTGTGGTACTGATGCATTTTTTAAGAGCAAAGTTAGTAACTCTAAAGAGCCCTTTTTATCTCCCGCCAATTCTCCATATTTGCAAATAAAAGATTGTTCCCAAATAGTCATGTATTTTCTAGGTTTTTTTTCCAGTGTAGTTCTTACTATTTCATAGTTTTGAACACATACTTTTGAACCTATTAATATGGCTTAGAGGGGGGTTAATTTGAGACCTGTTTAAAATTCAAGCTCTGATGGATGGTGATAATGGTGATGAGGGAGTGGGCAAAATATTGACTTTTCCCCATGATTGCAGTTTTTGAATGAAAGTCAAATGACTTTTCATTTAACTTATATTAAATTAGTCACAGGGAAGCAATTACTACCTGACCTGTTTGTAATGGTGTTGCTATAAGATCCTTACTACAGAGCTCTCTGATATAAAAGATACAAAACAATCATTCATCCTGTAAGAATGGAAGGACATATTGAAGCAAAGTGAAATTAGAGGGAAGGATATTAGTGGTTTATGTAGACAAATATCCATTGAAGGGAAGTAGTGATCAAGTAACCTGTCCTAGTACTGGAATTTTGCATGTTTTCCTTGTGCTAAACAGATGTAGATCAACTGTCCTCTTAGTGATTCCACGGTAGAAAGATAAGATATTTTCTGGATAGACTTCTTTGCATGATCAGAATGCAAGAATCAAAATTACCTTCAGTCTTAACTGAGGATCAGACTTTCCATTTTTATTCAGGAAAATTCCAACTGAGAGTAGGGGTTTGTCTTTTCTTTTGTTTAGGAATTACTCCAAGTTTTCATAGTATGCTCCTGAACAAAAAAACCTCAGTGTCTAAAAATTGCTAGAGGCTCAAGCTTTCCACACAGTTTCTAAACATGTGATAAACTGTTTCTGATAAACAGCTGCAGAACAAACTGCTTTCAAAATAAAGATTCAGGAGGTTCAGGCAGGACTGCCCTTCTCATATTGTCTTCCTAGTGAAATTCTTTGAGGAAGTTCTCTTTGACCCTGTAAAATCTTCATTGCTATGATACTTTACATCTCTTTATGAAATTATATGAATTTCCTAATTATTAATGCTAACATTTTAAAATCTTCTAGTTCCACTATTTATTTCTTTAGTAAGATCCCCTAATATATATAACTATGCTGATTGCAGCTGTAGGGAAGGTCAGGATGGAGGCAGAAATATTTGCCCCACAGATATTTCCTACATTCATCTCTATTAGAGGCTTGATGCTGAGTTGCTAGGCTGATGTGGATAATATACCACTTCTGTTTATATTCCATTTTGCCTTGAGCAAATGATACCACTTCAAAGACTAAGCACAAGGGCATGTTTAGCAGGAAGACCAGCAATCACAGCTGATTACAAGTGTGATTTTGAGGAGTGATTCTCTGATATTGATGTACAGTGCTGGAGGCCCTGCTCTTGACAGAATCTTACCAACAATTATAGCAAACTGTTTCTGTAGTAACACACTTAGTAGCATTGTCTACTCATAGTTTAATACTTCAATCCAAATACCATATAATTTGTTGAACTGCGCAAAAATCAGTGTCTTTTTCTGGAAAACTTTGGTACTTATATGTTTTCAGTAGGAGTAAGGATGTAAAATGGAAATGCTGAGAGGTGTTTTTACAGGAATTTGAAAATATCTTCAACTAGCAAATGTCAAAACATTTGTTTCAGATTTGACATTGTGCACAGCTGTTAAATTGCCACAGTGGAGATGCTCCGATTTTTCTTTTCAAACAGAATTGGAGAGAAGGGTACCTGTTTGTAATGTACAGTTCTGGCAGAGGAAACAGAACTCACTCTTCTCCTGTAAGGCTGTATGTGGGCTTCTGCTCATGTGTGTGATGGGGTGGTCTGATCACTGAGAGTGCCCAACATGGCACAAAGCACAATTGGGACCTTGCCTGCTCTCTTCTGTGCAGGATGAGTGAATGCTTTACTCCTTGCCTGGAAAAATGGTGAAGTACAGGTCTGGTAGTGTCAGTCAGACTCAAGAGGAGGGGAGAGAACTGGTAAGGCAGCGAGAATGTCTCTCAAGCACTGAAAGATAGGAGAGGTTTGAGTTGCAGTGTTTCTTCTACATAGTGTCTTCAGTAGGTGTTGCTGGATTCAGTGAGGTAGCTTATCTGTTGATTAATTCAGCTTAAATTTGATTAATAAACTGTTGAATATATACTGCAGTGATTTCAAAAGTTGGGGAACACTGCATATTTGGAGTACATTGTAGGTAGAATTCATCACAACTTCAAATGTACCAGTTCCTTCAAGGGTAGGTGGGCTTAGACCATGCCTATTTCAGCAGTAAGGAGATAGAATCCCCTGCAATATTTTGATGTTATGTTAATCTTGCGTTTGTGAGGATTTTTTATTACACCTTTCATATCACAGTTACATGAACTGTTATCTAAGCTGCTTCTTCCTGCATCTAATGAGATCATTTTTTTTTCCATTCTGTGTTTTAAAGTTTGCCATTTTTTTGAAAACAGTGCTCCTAAAGTGTTTAATTTTTAGCTGTTAAATAGCTATGAGAAGTCTCGCAAAATGTTATTGATGTCATTTGCTTTTCCTCATCAAAAACATTCTTGTTTTAATTTATCATTGTGTCTCAGTTCTTGATTAAATTACCATAGCACCTTTTCATAGAACTGCTATCTTAATGCATGAGTAACAAATACATCTTCTAAGGTTTTTTTGCCAGAAGATAAAAGTGCTTGAAGAGAGAGGCAAAATGTGATGTTAAAGTAAAAGAAAAAATTCTTGAAATTCTTGAAAATCCTGAAAATCTTCAATGGAACTTCACGATCTAGACTCATCTTCTGAAAAGTCATATGCCTACAAGTGTCTCCTGATTTTGGAGTTTAGCATTTTTTAATGAGAAATATTAAAATAAGTATATTTAAATAAAATTTTAAAATGACTGTTTTATTCGTGTTCACTAATTTAATAATTATATTCTCTGTGGTGTTGTTTTAATATTCACATATCTATAGTCAGGTTAACAAGAAACCTTTTACATCAACTAGAAAGAAGTATGGTTACAGTGATTTTTATTTTCTTTTTGTCAATTAAAATTTGTTTTGGGAAGGACAAAATCATTGGAAAACTGGAATAATTGGAATATTTTGAATTTGGGTTGAATTACTCTTGTTTTCTTTCTTCAAGGAAAGAAGTTCTTCAGGAAAAAAATAGTCACTGGAAATGATACTTTCAGATTAAGTTTGGTTACTTTTATTGAATATAATTGAAAGAAACAGTTACATATTGGTTGAAACTTCTTTTGTATCTGAAAAAAACCCAGACTATTGTATACAAACTATGAATTTTTAGTTGTGTTTTTTTTTTTTTTTTTAATAGATCTAAGTATTTTCCTGGATTTACTTGGCAGCCCAAACTGATTTTTCATACAGGTAAATTTCAATCTAGTCATTACTTACAATCATTCTGTTTTGCTAGCTTATCCACTTCTTTGTGCTGATGCAAAAACATGGTAACTCTTCACGACAAATCATTGTCTGGTTCATAGAACTTCGTTTGCTGTGCTCATGATTTATTTCAGTTAAATGAAGAAGTATCTTTAAGTTGTTTTCTGCAAAGCACATTGTTTTTTAGTGCTGATGCAGTTGTGTTTTATTTTGCAATCCACTACATAGGGGCGGTTTTCCATACATTGCCTATTTTCCCAGTCTATATTTAGTACAGTTATGTCTTTTCAATATTTTTTCTGAAGTTTTGATTTGTATTTTCTTATTCACTTTTAATGCACTAGGAGCATAACACTTGAGGCAGTTGTAATGCATTGATAGTTCTGGTATGTGAGACAAGACTGTATGAATATTGTGTTAGAACATAGTATGTTGTGTGGCTACAGCAAGTCCCAGTTGTGTTGGGGAAAAGTTTACTAATAAGCTTTTCTCTGACTTACTGTTGAAGGTACACTGATTATGAATGGGTGCGTGCTAGCTGTTCCTGAAGAACCCTCTGGTTGAAAAGATGCTAAGACCCTCCATTGGCCTATTTGATAACATTGGTGAGTCTGAATATTTACTTTCTGAGTTAGTGTGATGGGTTGATCCTGTCTGGATGCAAAATGCCAGTCAAAGCTGCTCTATCACTCTCCACCTCAGCTCCACAAAAAGGCTCACGGATCAAAACAAGGACAGAGGAAGATCACTCACCAATTGCTGTCATGGGCAAAACAGTCTCAGCTTGGGGAAATTAGTTTAATTTATTGTGCTCTGATTTGACTGGTAATAGTGAGAAATAAAGCCAAATCTTAAGAACGCCTTCTCCTCCTCCCTTCTACCCAGGCTCAACTTCACTTCTGATTTTCTCTACCTCCTCCCCTGCTGTGCAGGGAGATGGGGAATGGGGTTGCAGTCAGTTCATCACACATGGTCTTTTGCTGCTCCTCCCTCCTTAGGGGGCAGGACTCCTCACATTCATCTTCTGCTCCAGTGTGGGTTTCCTTCCATGGGACACAGTCTTCCATTAACTTCTCCTACATGGATCCTTTACAAACTACTCCAACATGTGTCCCTTCTACAGGACCCTCTCCAGTGCAGACTTCCCATGGGATTGCAGCCTCCTTTGGGCATCCACATTTTCTGGTGTAGAGTCCTCCATGGGCTGCAGGTGGATATCTGCTCCACCACTAGTCTCCATGGGCTGCAGGGGGACAGCTTGCTTCACCATAGTCCTCATCAAGAGCTGCAGGGTAATCTCTGCTTTGGTGCCTGGAGCACCTCCCCATTGACTTTGGTCTCTGTGGAGTTGTTTCTCTCATTCTCACTCGTTTCTGCAGCTGCAGTTGCTGTGTTGCACACTAACTTTTCCCCCTTCTAATATGTTACCACAGAGGCACTACCAACGTCACTGATGGCCAGCAGTGGGGTCCAACTTGGAGCCAGCTGGCATTGGCATTATTGGACAAGGGGGAAGAGTGTCTCACAGATGACACCCCTGTAGCCCTCCACTACTGAAATCATGCTACACAAATCCATACAGTTAGTTATGCATACTCTGAGCTTAACTGTCTCGAGCTCTCTACCACTGATTTTCTTCTGTTCTGTGACATAAGTAGTTCTCAAGATCACACATAGACTTTGTCTTTATAACCAGCTCTTTAATTCAGCACAGATAGTAACTGGTAAAATCACAAAGAACTCCCAGGTCCTGTTGAGATGCATCATTGCAACTCCTTTTTGCTGGGCTGCACTGATACCTTTGTCAAAAGAAACATACAAATTATTTTCAGATCTTACTGAATGAAACATCAATTTGAAACTTTCAGCTTTGATCCTGTCTCCATGAGATATGTCATATCTGCGTGGCCCAGATGTTGAAGGAAAGCGGTTGAATAAATCAGTAGCTCATCAAAGGAAGCTAGCAAAGTAGAAAAAGTATTATTCTTACTGTATTGTAAAAATCAGTCCAGTGTGGTGGAATGATTTTCAGATCAGATGATGTTCTCAAATAATAAATCCTCAGGTCTCACACATGCAGGAGATCAATGAGGTTCTTCTGCAGCAGGTTTCTGATGGTTATCTGTCCAGATATATTTCTCAGTGCTGAACACTACCTTTTTTTTTTTTTGGGGGGGGGAGGAGGGAATAAAAAGAGCTTTCTCTGTGTGTTTCTATATGATGAGATATTAAAGTCATGCTGAAGACTATTCAGTTTTTAATTATTCCCCCTTCTGAGCCAGGAGATTTTGGAACTGTGAGCAGTAAATTAGTGTTCTCAGCTGTATCTATTTCTTCATATTCACATACTGAACTTAAGTTAATAAAATTATGTGTCCATTTTTCTGGTAATAAGAGAAACAGGAAGAAACATCAAACAGGAAGCAAAGTTTTAGCAGAAAGTAAGGCAGGTGGAGTGAGAGACTTCCCTGAGAACAGACTCCCTGGGTTGGAGCATTTGCTGATTGTGGTAACACAGGTCAAAGATGATGAGCTGGAAGCCAGGGAGAGCAGGGGGAAATGTAGCTGTTAACAGAGCTGACAGAGGTGTGTAGCTGAGTCAGTCAACAAGAAAGTAAAATTATAGTGACCACAAAAAAGTACGCCTGAAGGCCAAATGTAATAAAGGTGTTTGACTCAGGAAGTAGCAATAAAGGCTTATTAACTTCCAGATAGGAACTGGAAAAGAAAGTATTGATAGGAAATAATCCTAAAGAATGGGAGACACTGTGTGTGGTTGTGTGTTAAAAAAATCACATTGAAAAAGGTGGTACTTAGCCTTTATCCTGAGTGATCTGACCCTTATCTCTTAAAAAAAAAATTAATAAACTCCAGTTTGAGTAAAAAAAAATTCTCAAGTTTTTTTGTTTGTGGAAGAACTGACGCTTTTTATTATCATTAGCTATTTTTACACTTTGGCTTGGGCATCATAAAAAATTAATAACCCGGTTTTGAAAAACTTAACTGGTAACTCCACTTGAGACAGATGACAGGCAGATTTGAAAAATGCCAGTAAGGGAAATGGATTCTGCTACTTTTACTTCAGGGAAATAGGATGTCTTTTCATCTTTTTTTCTGGACTGAGTAAAACTGGACAAAAGATATGTCAGACTCATTGACAAATCCTCCTTTCTCCCCAGGGAAATTATGCTGCATGGCGCTAAGCATCAGATAAGTTTTCAAGTCAAAAGACAAGTACAACAGTCCAGTAATGACCACCATTAACTTTTTTTTCTGTTTTGCTTTGTTATCCTGTGTCTAACTATAACTTCACCAAGATACTTTTGTAATTGGCAACTTACTTGCAGTCCAAAACCATATTATGAGGCTATTTCTCTTAAGTGTCTCCAGGTAAATCAGCCTGCAGGTGTCGCCTGCTGCCATGGCCAAGTCAACACCTGGATGTCACAATGCCAGTGTGACATTCCCTTCAGTTCACAACTCTTCCTGTTTAAAATTTATTAATACAGGAGGATGCTCCTTTAAAAAATTTATTACAAAGAGTAAAGCTAAAGTGTCAGAAACAATTTGATTGCATCTGTTTTATTTTGGAGAGGAAACTCTGAACAATTATGTTAGTCATTCTTTCATATTAGAAGTGATTAGACAAAACCTAAAGAGCTGAGAATAGGGAAATCTTGATTATTGTCTGTGATTGCAAGGACAGACTTTGGGAGTATGTACTTCTCCTGTTTCCTGTCCTTTGGAGAGGTGGGAACATTCAAGAAAAAAAGAAACTATTGCCATAAAGTTGTGTTTTTTGGTGTGTAGCTTTTCCAAATACCCATGTAAAGTTTGCTTCCTTTTAAAAGATAATCAGCAGCACCAATAGTTGCACTGCTACCACTGAGCAATTGTTTAAAAAAAAGATTCTAAATCAGAGATTTTGGCAATTAGCGGTAACTGCTAAGAGTGTAGACACATACCTACTGCTGTTACGAAGGAAAAAAACCCATAACCGTAACAGACTAACAATACTAAAGATTTATAGATTTTATAGAATTCTATTTATATTCTATTTATAGACAAAGCTTTGGTTTTGTTTGTTATGCTATTACTTTCTATTTTAAACTAACTGCAACACTAATCCTTGTTACTGTTACTCCTGGCTCTTGATAGGAGTGGCAGTTCAGCTGATGCAAATAGTAATTTATCTCATGGCATGCTAGGAGTGCAATATATCCAGTTCTCTAGCAATAAAAATTCCGCTTTGATATGCAGGATTGTAGTTAAGCTCCTAATAATGGTATGCTAATGCAACAGTAGCAAGTTCTAATTGATTACCTTATACAGAAGGCACCATGATCCATTTTTACTGATTTCAAGGAAAAAAATCCTAAAATTAGAACTGAAATTTTGATTCAGTATATGTCAAGTGAAACATTGTAATCTTTTTTTGAACAAAAAAAAAAAAAAAATTCAGTCACCTAGGATTAAGACTTCTATTCATCTTTAATACAGCAACTGAGCTTGAACTGACCATGTATGAAAAGGTGTTTTTCATTTTTTTCAGTTTTAATGGATGGCTAGCGGTTTATATAGTCCAACTTAGAGCTTTCTGACTCTTGTAACAGATTAACAGCATTCCTCTGCCTTTCATTTAATCTTTAAATAAATGGCATAATAGATTGAATTTATAATAATCTTATTTTCTCGATGCAATGCAGAAGTTGTAACAAATGAAATTGAGCTGCATATTGGAGATTGAAAAAAATTGTTGAGGTAAACTGCATAAATGAGATCAGAGCCTGTTTTATATATATTACCTAAATCTATACTATTTCTGACATTGGCATGGTTTAAAATTAGTGCAGAGGTGTGCCTTTAATCTCCTATTTGTCTCTGCAGCTGTCAATACTAATTAGTCAGTTATAGAGAGGATCCTTTGTGTAATGAATCTAAAATATGTTGATGTATAAGCTTAAGAATATCTTGCTCTTCCTCTTAAAACCTCACCTTACTGTTTGTGTATTCTGACATGTAAATGAATCACAGAGATTCAGCAGGATTTTTTCCATTAAAATAGAACCATGTCACCGAATTATCCAGATTTCATTTTTTTCTTGTGAAATGCTGAAGGCATGAATAATAAGGTTGAAATGATGATCTCTTCATTCTTTTTGTACCTTCTATCTTTGCCTTTGAAATAGTCCCAGCTGGATTTACATCTAAGAATGACAGATGACAGAAAATTTCATCACACTGCAGTGTCCCGTCTTTTTGACAGAGACACATATCCCACTTTCGGCAATATGCTCTTACTTGTGTAGTTTTGTCTTCAATTTTTTTTTTTTTAATTTTTTTTTTATTTTTTAATATTCACTTTACTCAAAATTGAGATCCTGCTTCAAGACAGGTCAGCATCTAGGGATAAATGGAGGTGTAATTTTGGGGAAATCTAAAAAGATGAAGATATTTTTATAGTCTTTATCAAAATGTTTTAGGAATAAGTAGTAATTACATTTCTGTAAGAGTATTGTACATTCCCAGGGCTTCCTCATCCTCCTTAGATCTGTTCTAAAAAACTTAATGAAAATTACAACTCTGAGGAGATTGAAGAGAGTCTGTTTTTTAGATACTGTTTTTACCATTTGTCACTGTACTATGGAATGCACCAAAGACCTCAGTATCTTAAGATGTACTGGAATTGCAGTGTACTCGGTCTGTTTGAGTACGAGCTCATACCTGCTTAAGGATAAGTTCTCTTGCATGTCTTGGCAGTGCAGATAAAGAACATATCAAATCTTCAGCCACTGTGTGTTAAATAAGTAATATAAAGCCTATGATTTGAGGTGAGAGGACATGGGGGAGAAATTTTTGAAAATAAGATGACATTTATGGGCAAGAATGAAAGCATTTAACTACATAAATACTGATTTTGATTCATGGGATGTTTTGTTTTTAAATATTTGACTTAATAACCAGACATCACTAATGTACAAAACAAATGGGAAGTTAAAAAGTGTTTAGGTAATTTTGAAAGGATGTGAGCTGCTTTTAGTAATTTACTGTAATTTTTAGAGATAAAATCTAATGTCCACATTACTGTTTTTGAAAATTTTGCACCAAATGGGCATCATATGGATATATTTTTCTAAATACAAATCTATACATTTCACAGTCTTGTTTTTTAGTCCCATATTAAAATCTAGAATATACACAACATGTACAAAACAATTAAAATGGACAAAATTGATTACTCTGTCATAAGGAGTAGTTGCAGTAGTGTTTACTACTTCTTAAATATAAATTCAAATCTTATTACACTGTATTATTCTGTCCTTAGCAAACAGAAAATCTTTAAAAAAAAAAAAGTGTTTCTTTGTATTCTTTACATAGTCTATAACAGCTTGCTTTATTACAATAAAGGTGTATAGTGGGAAAAATGTGTGTTTTTTTCTTCAAATTATCTCTGGCTATAACCAAACACTGAAGGATGATATGTGCTTAGTTTCCCAAGTTACAATTAGACCCTGTTATTACAGTCCTGTGTGTTTTGGTAGACGTCCATATTGCCTTACAGAGTAAGAGGACTGGTTGATGGATACTCATATATCATTTGGATTCCTTCAGCTTTCTCTTCTGAGGAAAATGATCCTTTATCATTATTGTAAATCTCTTCTAAACTTATTCTGGGCTGTATGAAAAGAAAAATTGTGGACTTTAGGTCAGCTGAATGATATAATAGGGGGGAAAAAAGTCAATAAAGCGGCTTTGACAACTAGTCAAGGCAGTCTTTGCACCCTGAGCTACAAAACTGTTAACTGAAGTAGATAATGCTGGGGAAAATTCACCTCTGTGATTTCCTAATATGATTGTGTGCTGATTTTATTGAATTTTGCTTAACAAGATAATTTGTGTTATTAAATCAGAGTTTCTAATTTGATTAAAATAATTTGTTTATTCTAATTTCTCTAAATTAAAAAAAAATGGTGCCAGTTGAGGGCTTTCTTCCCCTATGGCATTAACTTCTTGTCTTGCTATTATTAACTTTTTGTCTTGCTCTTATGCGTATTAAGAAATAAACTACAAAGTTGTCCAAAACTGAGCTATTTTTACATTTTTATGTATTCATTTTCCAGAAATCTTGTTTGTCCAGTGTCAAATGAATTTTGGAAGTAGAAAATAATGATTTTTTAAAATTATTATAACAGAGTGAACAGTTTTACAATTTTCTAGTTGTTTAATATTCTGTAGTAGTCCATTTTTAATAAGATCTCCTATTAATAAATTCAACCTTCTTATCAGAGCATAAGAGCTAAGTAAGAAACAAGCTAAGGGGTAGTTTAATAAAAGATAACCTTTTACGGCATTGCCAAAACTAACAGAATCTGACAATAGAATTATCCGGTTTTGTGATGTAGTTAAATCCCTCCCATTACTAGGATTGTTGCCATTACATGAAACAAAAGAACCAAACCAGATCTGAGCTTGTAACTCATGTTAGGAGTCTGCCAAGGGCAGTTAAGATTCTCCCATTGTTCCATCAGATGTAGTTACAGTCAGCTATGGCTTTGCTAGTCTTGCAACTCTGCTTCTGAAAGGGTTTCTATGTAATAACAGGAAAATGAGAAATTGCTGCTAATGATGATGGCTGAAATGATAATGATTTTAATTTTTTATTATTTGGACTATTTTATTCCATTGAAGAAGTTAATTTAAAGATCCTATTTTTCCAGCTCTTGTGATGATTGACAGTAGGCTTATATGGAGGCATAGATAATATTTTCTGGTTGTCCCACAGTGTTTGTACCTCAGAAACAGACAGTTGCAAACAGCTACAAATAATGGTTTTGTATATGTGTTTGTGAAGCAAGCAATAGGTGAATATTGCTATTCTAATGGACATAGTTAAAAATGACTGTTGTTTTTTTGTTTGTTTTCCATTATTGGAATGATAACTATCTACAGTGTCTAGAAACTTGTTTGTGTTAAATTTTGTCTACAGATCATATTGGTTTAAAGAATCTTCAAATATTGTTCATTCTTTTGTCTCTTATACATTGTGCTGCTCATATCACTTTCTGATGCTCCCGTTTCCACTTCAGTGATACATATACTCGATCAAAATTGAGTCCCTAGATACCTGAAATCCTTTCCTTTTCTGGCACTTGCCTGGCATAGAGTTCAGCAGCTTAGAAGTTACCTCAGTGTCAATATGAAATAAGAAAATTGATTTATTGTGATACTGCTTTTGATGCATTACTGGCCTTCTATACCAATAACTTCCTAGGCCTGCTTGACAGTCCTTAAAAGTACACTTTTATCCTGAGGTCCTTTGTAGACCTTTGAATGCCCCTTACCTATGGGTACAGCTTTTTGCTTGATAAACAGAACCCCTGGAGATTTGGATGTGAACTGTTTACACAGAGAATAAATTAATTTTGGTATGATGTTAGTGATCAGATCATAAGCTGATATAAAAAGCATACTTAGATAAAAAATAATGGCAAATGCACTGAGCTATATTAGTTACGGATGTCCCTTGTGAACATAAAGCACAATTCTCACTTTGCAATTTGTTTTGCACTCCAGGTGCTGAGAGTGCCAATGGTAGGGCTTTGTTCTGTGGTGATTTGACATAAGCTGATAGGATTTGAGGTGGGGCTTGTGAAGTAAGCAATACTGCTGATCAAATCTGGGTTTATGTCCAAGCCTTTAAAAATGAAATATTAGAAGGAAATTTTTGGAGAATACTTGCAATGTAACAAAATGGAATCGAGCCCTTTGCATAGTCCCTGCTTGTGTATTCAACAAAATGCCTTAAACTAAATTTTTGCACTGAAAAACTCAGATTCTTTATTTGTGTTTTTAATTAAAAAAGCCCTTTAATATCATTCAAAAAGTATTAATTTAATTCTTACAGTTTTCTTTCTTTTTTTTTTTTTTTTCCTTCTTTCTCCATTTCTTTCATTTACTTTTCTTCTGTCTGTTGGCTGGAAGAAGTTATCTTGAAAAGAGAATTTTAGGAAGTGTTAATTTCCTCTTACTGTTAAAAAGTGAGAGTAGTTTTTTAAATTGGGGAAAGATGTAGTTTTTATTTTTAATTTTCCTTGTTTTTAGTTTGGTTAGACAATTTTTCATCTTTATAAGGGGACAAATCTCTTTTAATGAAGATGAAAAAAGGTAGTTCCTGGGATTTCTGTGCATGGAAAATGTTTGCCATCACAGGGTGTGAGATAACGTGCTTTAAAATTTAAGAACTAGACAGTAATTGTGAAGAATGTAAATTGTTACAGGTGAAAATGTAGTAATGTATTCAGAAATTTATTGTATTGTATGTAAACCTTGGAAAAAAAAAAAAAGAGATGTTAAGTTCTTGGCACTGTTCAGATAGGTACTACTCTTTCTTACAGAGCTTCAGTAAAGTCTATAGGCTCATGACAAGGATGATTTTGACCTTTTCATGCTCTTAACCATGCATTAGTGATTATGATAATAGCAAGCCTGGAATGAATTTCAGGTCTAAAAAGATTGCAGATATTAAATAATTCATGACTTTTTCTACCTGCTTCAGTTTACTTTTTTGGTGAAAGCTATTGAACGTTAAAATTTATTCTCGGCATAAAACATACCTACAGTCTTTATCCACAGTAAGGAAACATCTGCTTGTTTTAAAAGCTTGTGGTTTACCACCTTAACTCTAGGGCACTACCTGTAGAAAAACAAAGCAAAATAAAACAAAAATTAAAGTAATGAAGCATAAACATCAATACAAAAGGCAGTGAAAAAGCTGTAACAAGCCTTTAAATTTAAAATTTTTATTGCAAAAATATGTCCTGTTTTCCTTTGCCCTGTGAATGTAAAGTAGTAAAGCATTTATTTACATTATGTAAGAACATGTGTAAGAGCTGACCGAATAGCAGATGTGCTTAGTTCCAGCACTTTTGCTCTAAGGTTTGTTAAAAGTAGATATACTGATGTTGGCTGTTTTTAAGATTCTACTGGAAGTAGGATTCTACTTTTCAGAAAAGGCATAACTAGAATGACTTCAATACGACCACTTTGTGTCCTATTTTCTTTATCTTGCTTTCCATTCTTTTTACTTAAAATTCTTTTGCTTCAGAATTCACTCATATCTGTTGGTTATTTCCTGCTTTAGACATGTTGCACAAAATATTCAGAAGCCAACAGTGTAATCAACTTTCTCTGTTTCTTACTGTTTTGTGCCTTTGGTTTCAAAATGGTACAACTGTGAAGAAATATGCTTGTTTCCTTTATTATCTATCTGGACAGTCAGAGAAAGAATTCTAGCAAAAAGCTATTGTGATTTCTTTTTTTTTAATTCTTTAAGCATCATCTTAGAAGGTTTCTACTTTATTGAAAAAAATATCTGAAAACAGTCTTGTTCCTAGAACAACTTAAATTGAAATAAACCTCTTGAGGTCTAGTTCAAACCACTTTTCAAAGATGGGTTAACTTGGGGCCTTGTCCAGTCAGGTTTTCCTGGATTTCCTTGGAGGAAGGAGGTTTCTTGTCTTCAGAATATCTGCCTGGAACTGAAAGTACTCCTAATCTCAGCGTTCAACAGAACAAAATGCTTGCTAGTTCATACATTCTTATTACAACGGCAGACAAAATACAGCCAATTTATACAAAACAGTAAAGGAACTCCTGTAAGGGGATCCATGTGGATTTTTCTGTCTTTGTTGGACCAATTATTTAACTTACTTTCTTCTGGATTCCTCTACATTTTCCACTGTCTGGTTCTGTCTAAAGCACCTGTCACTGTGTTTTTTAGCTTTCCCCCTTTCACTGTTATTCAATACTGCTGTGATGGTTAATGATATATATGCTAATGAGGTTCTGCATTAGATCATTTGTTTTCACTTTTGATAGTGGAGCAGATGGTTTGGACTAACAACTTTACTCATGGTCTTGCAGTCTCGTGAAAGGGAAAAGTGTATTGAAGTTACGCATCTTCAAAGTTTAGCTTTTTTAATTATTCACCTTTGGCTTTTAGATTATTGATTTTTTAGAGAATGGGGGGGACACATATCGAATTAAAATAAAAAGAGAAAGGGTCTTATCTGGAATGTGATCATATCTGTTAGAAGCAATGGCTTCTGGTGCAGGAGGCGCCCAGGCATAGCAGAAAGTAGAAGACCTAAGGGATTGAGCTAACTTCTCTGTATGAAGGTATTGAAGGAGTATGTAATTAATTTCACAATAAAGATCTAAACTGCATACACTTGATGTTGGCAAAGGGAAGGCCTATTCTTTGTGAATTTATTTTTCCTGGATGAATTTGGATAAGGAGCACTTGAGTTTAAGGGCTATCTGATACAGCATAGCATAATAAATTCTGTTCATGAATCATGAGGTGAGGGGTGAAACAAAGATATTCTGTGACCGTGTCTTTGGTGTCATAGATTCTTCATTTTTTTAGCATGAAGCTTTGACATCGTCTGAAATCCTGAGCTGCAGTGGGAGGGAATCTTTTATCTACTCCATGTACAGTAGCAGTAACAATAATAAAAGCAGTGGTATGATAGCTGTTGCTTTTGATTCCAGCCAGAATGTATAGGTTCTTCACACGATGAAGACACAAGTATTTTGCCACTGGGAGACCATTGTCTCAAGTGACTTTTACTTGGAAGGCTAAGAAAGTAGAAAAATCAAAGGTTTTGTTGTATTTTAAAACAATTGTAATCTACTGAATGGTTGTGTATATATTATATCTTGAGGTGATGTTATCCTCAAAGTGCAGATCTCTTTTACTGTCTGTGCGTGGTTTTATGCAAGTTAATGTTGCAACAACCACTCAACTTTGTAATGTCTGTTGTAATGTACAATGTAAGTCCATTATTCTTTATTGGAAGTGATTACTTTTGATTGAACGATATTGTGAGCTGCTTAAGATTTATCTAACAGGATTTGAGTTGAGTGTGGCCTCTTGGCTTTCAAGAATCAGAAGAATGCTTGGCTTTTGCTGTGCTTTGAACTTTACATTGAGAGGAATCAATTTGTGGAGTTGGTTAGTCAACAAAGTGTTTTTCAAGTGTACATCAAGGGAATGGTGGGAATTAGTATTAATAAAGGGGAAAGAATGCCTGAGAATTTCAGTGGAAATATGAGGAGTGAGATAGATGGCTAGTCCTGCTGCTATTGTCTCAAAACATTAACAAAACTCCTAATATTTAGATAAGTAGGTTTATCTTTATTTTTTATAAGGTATTGCTTCTCCTCTTTTCTGTTTTTGTATTTAGCAAGTGGCTATGAACAGTAAAATAGCAGCTGCACTCATGTTCTAGGTACAGTGTTGTTTCTTAATGTTGTAATATTCTTGTTTAATTTAAGCTCTTATTTGGCTTGAAATATTCATGTGGTTTCTAAATGAAAGAGAATGTTTATTTTCAAAAAGAAGAGGAAGACAAGAAAAAAGAAAAAAATTTCTTTCTTCAAAATGTATCTTTCTGTGTGTCCATTTGGGATGTGTATGCCGAAAATCTATACATTAATCACCTTTCTAGCTGCTGAAGTGGTACTAAACCTTGAATAGGCCTTATTCTTGCTTTTGTAATGTCTGCTCTATAACTCATTACTGGTTTGGCTTCCTAGTTTTATAAACAGAGCTGCTGGTTTTGATGTATTTAGTTTTCAAAAGTCACAGAATTGTCCACAAAGAAAGAAAAATGCTGGAAATTACAGAAGTTTTTACCTAATATTAAAATACACAGAAAAAGCTGAAGAATCATTTTGATTAGATTGATCCTCTTAGTTTTCTCCTCCAGAGTTATCTTTGTGATGCCTGAGTTGTTCTCTTACACCATTTTGGCATTCAGTGATGCCTGTGTTAAGAAAAGTATTCTACTTGGTATCCCTTAAGAAAGAACAAACATTTAATTCTTCACTTATATTTTTGTTCATATCAGGAACCTGAATGCCTACAAGTGGTAAGGACCTGAGTCAAATGTCCTGAGTGCTTAAATTTGTTATCCAGATTTATGTAAAATTGTGTCTGAAAAGAAAACTGACAAGAAACAGTCAGATTTTCTTCCTACTAAATCAAAACTTTTATTGACTTAAAATGTCAAAATCTACATTAAGTTTATTTATCAGATCATGGCTGTTCTGTATAGTCATTTTTACAGTCTATTGCACAAACTAAGGAAGCGTATTGAAACATTTTCAAATGAATCTTGCACACTGATATTTTCTGTAGTATTGTGATGATCCTCCATCAGATGGTGCTATTAGGACTGAAGATGAATACTTAGACTGGTTTGCACTTATGAAAACTGTCAGCTCTTCATCCCATTTGTCATTTGCTATTTTAATTTAATTATGGAGCTTTGGGGGAAGTTTTTATATTGTTCATACAGTGAAGAAAGCTGTGTGCACATCTGCTAAATGTCAAATTCACTACTGGTTTGAAAATAAGTCTTTTGAACAACTTTTATTAAATATTGTGGAAGAAGCAGTAAGTTTTTATCTTAAGTCTTTATCAGTTCTCTGAAATCACACACTGTCCTCCTCCATGTCAAGGATTTACACAAGTATTCTTGGAAGCTACTTCTGCTATTCATAGCTGCATGATATCCAGCTAATGGTTCAATTAAGAGGGCATTGTTTAGAATCCTGAAAGTACAAAGTGATACTGTTTACCTTCCCCATTCAGCAGTGCTTCCAGGTGTACTGTGAGCGTATACATGTTCTGATTTCAGACCACAGTACCTCACAAGGAACTTCTTCCCTGGGTGTCCCTATGTTAACTGGAAGGGGAAGAGCAGTTGGTGTGTTTCCCTAGGAACTGCTTGCTGCTTGCTCACTCCTTCCCTCTCTCAGAGGGATGGGGAGGAGAACTGGAAAAAAAAAAAAATTAAAATTAGTGAGTTAAGAACATTTTAATACCTGAAATAAAATACAACAATATAATAATAAAAATAATAATAGTAGTAATGAGAAGGAATATAATAAAAAGAGAGAGAAATAAAGCCCAAGAAAAGACAAGAAATGGACAATGCAATTAATTGTTTACCACCTTTTTTGACTGATGCCCAAACAGTAATATGCTCCCCACAGACAGTTTGTATATTGAGCATGATGTCCTATGGTATGGAATATTCCTTTGGCTAGTTTGGGTCAGCTGTCCTGTCAATGCTCCCTTACAGATTCTTGTGCACCTGCTCGCTTGAAATAAGGATGCAATGCTATAAATCTCATTAATGGGATTTCCTTTATAAATTGTGAACAAAAAGTTACCAATGTACAAACTAGTATCCTGCTTCCAGTCAAGTTAAAGTGAAACTTCTCTCTAATTCTAGTAGGAAAAAGATTATACCTTAAGAAAAGCTGAGATATTGGGTCTTCCATCTCAAGAACTTTCTTTTTAGAATAACTTCTTTAGAAAATTCTGCAGTTGTCTATTTTTTTAGACATAAGAGCTGAAGAAATTGTGTTACACCAAAATCAGACTAACTTTGCCATTTATTGTGTTCTGACTTGTTTTCATCAGAGTAACATAAAATTATATTTATCATGATCAATAACATGAGTAATATTACAGCATTTTCTGAGAGCAGTGGTCTCATTGTGAATATTCTACAGTGAGGTTTTGGATTGAATGATGACATCCTTTATCCTTGACAATTTTAGTGTATTTTTTTTAATTCCACTGTTTGTTCTTCACTAAGCAGAACATTATTCATAAAAATAATTTCATTTCATTAGTGTAGAAAGTTATCTTGAAGTGATCCTTGCCTAGTTGACTAAGTTATATAATTTAACTTTCTAATGCTTTTAAATGCTTTGGTATTCTAGGGTATACTATATGCCAGATGGTGGTAGTACCATTTGATATTAAATGAGGTACTTACATGAATGTCTATAACTGCTGTGTATGTATTGATTATAATGTATGATGCAAACATTTTTGAGGATGTAATAAAAACACTGCTATGCATTAGGGCCCTAAAACAATACTCACAGTCAAAAGGTCATCCCAGTGAAGGCTTAGGCAGACAGAAATGAAGGGAATAAAGTAGTTAATTTTCTCTTTTGAGAAATATCTCTTTAGCAGACTTGATTTTTTACCAGTTCTTATGCAAAATAATGAGATGCACACAGCACTAGAAAGAGGTTTTCTGTTAAGACTGCTGGAACTAGAAAAGTCTTTTATTGTAATTCAATAGGAGATTCACCTTGAATGCAACAGCAATCTTAAAAGATACTCTAAATTTTTCTGTGTGCATGTATGGATATTTCAAGTATTTCATTACCTTGGGTAAGAAGCAAAAGCACAAAATATAAATACAGATAAGTAACGCTTCAATTACCGTTTCCAATAAGCAGTAAGTAACTTTGAGAAATAGGAATAGTTTACACTACCACTGTCAGCAGATGTATCCCCATTTACCATTGAATTGTTCAGTCATTTGGAAGCCTTCTGCAACATAGGGGCTTTTGCACTCTAAAATGTAAATAGACCATTTTTCCTTCTTCCATAATTGAGAAAAATGAGTGAGGTATCCCACTGCATAGTCATATGGAATGGATTTAAATATTTTTCTGTAGACACATTCAGATGAAATGCAAAATTTTAGTTAACTTAAGGCTTGTGCCTCGGTGATTTTTCTCCTCTAATAGATACCAAAATATAATTTGGTATTATGCATCAAAGCTTTGGTACCAGGCAGTATGGGAAAATGTTAACAGAACAGTCACTTCTAAGATGCTTACTCTGGGTAAATTCTAAATATTTTTACTTTTATCAACCCATTGCTCAAATCTACCTGAATATTGTTGCTGTTTTGTGGCTGGTAATCCTGGAAGGGTAGTAGTATTTCTGTTTCCTTTGTTATTAAATGGTTTTTAAGTCCATCAAATGCTTTTAAATTAATTGTAATTAGGACTCTTGATGCAAAGATCTGTTCAGACAAGGGCATGCAATGCGTCCATTTCAGCCATTTCTGTGATATTAAAAAAAAAAACAGGGAAGAGTTGCAATAAGGTACTTTAACATCCTGATAGTGATTCTTTACAGTAGTTCTAGCTAGCTTTGCATTCCATGGCATACATATCTAACATATATTATGTTGCTAAACAAGAAACAGTTTGGGCTACCTATTGGCAACTAGACCTTGCTCAGAAAAGTTAATCTAGAAATGCCAAAAGACAAGGAAAAGGGGATTAATCTTCCATATTTCAAACCTTCTGATATATAGAGGTTTATATTAATTTGCTTTTACTCTGGCAGTTTTTGGCACAATTATTTTTCTTCTTTCCTATTCTAGCGTAAAGATACAAAAGAAATGACTTTACATGACATGAATGTTTATAAGCACAGTTTTCTTGCATATGGTGTTGCTTGAGACACTGCTTAGTTACAGCAGATACTAAATGGTATTACAGCTTTGGACTGATTCTGCAATGTTTAAAGGGACAAATGAAAAAAAATTCTCATAGTTTAATCTTGTTTGGAAAAAAATAATAATCACAGAATATTCAAACACATATAATTTCAGTAGTTCTTAAAATGCTGAAAATGTCATGTGGAGAACAGGAGGTAGCTCTGCTATAGGTGGTGTGTTATTTCTTGAATGTTCACTTAAATAAATAGTAATGGAGCAATCATAAAAATCTAGAAACAGTAAGGTTAGAAAAATCATTACATTTTTTATGATGTGTTGTCTTTCTGGGTTTTGTTTTTATCTCTTGTTTTTCTTTTACAAAAAGAGTTTAAGGATTGTGCTTCCATATAACCCTATGTAATTTTGTTTTTCCCGATCTATGTTTTTTTGAGAGCTTGGACAATATTGCAGCTGATACAAAAAGTGCTAATCTGGGTGGTTAATGCATAATGTTTACAGCTCTGCTTAATCTTGTCAAGGATGAATCAAACCCTGACATTTCTTTCATGGGATTTTGAGTGTGGATTCACATGTCAAATATCTTGCCTTAAAATATTTCACTTTTCAGATAAATATGCAAAAACCAAATAATAATTTCAATATATGGTTCAATTTAATTACATTCCTAAAAGATGTAGGGATGCCTGCGCCTCATTTGCAGAAATTATTATGGAAATCGAGAGAGCCTGTGTATTGTTAAATCGTGTATTGCTGTCTGCACAGAGCAGCTCTGCATGAAGTGAAAGTGAAACATCCTTTCCAAAGTCCTGCACACAGACGAGCTAGTGCTGTGTGCTTCCCCCATTGCATCGGGGGTGTTTGTCATAATTTCCTTGCAGAAGGTGTTAAAATGAGTTATTTCAAAACCAACAGTACAGTAAAAAGGGAAAACAAGCTGAAACCCAGCAATTTATCACATCGATTGGTCAAGTGATGTGAGTCATGAAAAGTATGGTGATGTTAATAAGCAGCTTTCAGCTCTCAGCGTCACGCATGGAAGTGATTTTTGGAAGCATCCACTTTTATGGCATATTATGGTGTAGTGAGTATCTTTAGATCCTGGCTACACTGCATGGGCACACTAATCTGCTGTAAACAGTAGGATTTAAATGGCTCATTAAAAGGCTTTCTGTGATTTTGTACCACTATCAAAAGAAAATATTTTGATGGTGTTCAGTGTTATCCTTGCTGGGCAAATTAAAATTCTTGTGTACGGATCAAGAGGTGAAGCTTAGATAAACATCTTAGAGAAGAAAGAACATATTATCATCTTCCACACTCTAATGCCTTTATCTGAGCCAGCAGTCCATGATGCTGTGAACTGCTGGATTCAAGTGACCTTTCCCAGTGATATTCACAGCAAGTGGCAATAACAAGTACACACAGAGAACTGCTGTGAAACCTCACCACCACCATCCCTGCCACCCCTTTATGTTATTACTTCATTATACTTAAAGACTTCTTGCAATGATGGCTGCTACCAATATTCCTGCAGTAACAATCTGATGATTGGTATCTCACCACTGGATGCAATTTTGTTGTAGCGAAAAAGACAGAAAAAAAGGTTGTCACTGCTCTATTATGAGAAGATGTTTTTTATATTCCTCTGGGATAAATCCATATTGTTTTGCCATAGTGGGCACACTCCATGACTACTTTATCAAGTCATTCTCTGGGACAATACTGTCAGAATTTCATTCTGTAACTGCAGCTTCAGTTTCACTTGGATTAATTCATTTTCCTGAGTTCTGGTCTACACGTTTCTTGTTGGATCTGTTATAATCAGAGAGTATCCTGAGAACAGTTGCCACTGAATCAGCAGGTCTGCTCATAGATAAAATCATACAGATACTCAAACCAACCCCCTTATCTTTGGCTGAAGTTGATTGATATGAATTAGGGGTATAAAACATGGGGGTTTTGTGTACAGTGAATCTTATTTATATATAGCTTTTCTGCTTATTTAGATGAAAAGGTGAATTAACAGTGTGATTTTTTTAATGGGATTAGGTGTTCCAGTTTGGTGAATGCTGATATATATTTCATCCACGCTCCACTTACGTTCTTTGCAGGATGAAGCAACTCAAAAATGGTTTATTAATATGACACTGCTTCTGTACAAGTGTTTGGCAATATCATCAGTGATTACTTGGTCTGTCTGGCTTTTATAAGAATTTACATAAAGCAGAAAACTTTATTATTACATAACCTGACTAAAGTCAATTATTGTGATATTTTTAATCTTGTTTATGTGCAGGCTTTCTGAACAAAAGTAAGTCTGATAGGCTCATGGTTTTAGAGCTAACATGTCTAGTGAATATTAAAACCTTGCTAGATGACTTCTATAATAAATTTATAAAGACTGTTACTAAACCAATTTCAGCAAGTGATAAACCAGCAGTAATACAGAACACTTGCCAGTTGTTAAAGTCTGGCCTTATGAACTGCACAATCTAGTGGCATCTGAAGGAAGAGTGTTTACCACTATGATACATTTTCTGCCAAGCATTTTGCCACGTTGTCTGTGGTTTTGATTATTGTGTCTTATTATTGCTCTTTCCATGGGAAATCCTGATAGTTGGAGATGGTAACCTGATGTAATTAACACATGGAGTCTAAAATGTATGATCTTCTGATAAAGCACCAAAAAGTGAAATAAATCCCAGAGACAACTTCTGTATGACTGACTGTGCCTTTTAAAAAGCCCTAAGTAGCTAATATGTCATTTTCCCACTGGACCGAAGAGATGGTTTTAAAATCCACTTTTGAACTGGCATTGATGAGTTCTGTGAATCAAAAATATGGAATAACTTACCATTTCTCATTCTGTTTTTCATTCCTATAACTATAGTGGAAAAGAAAAGCTAGCATTTCAAAGGCTAAACCTGGGGAGAAAAATTGCCACAGGAAGATAGTGTTTTGTTTTATGAATACAAAAGAAGCCTGTTGAGCTTCAACAGAATTTTGCCTTTTTCAGTAGATTGTTGATTTGGGTTTATTCTTAACTCCTCTCTCCATTTCTGAACTAAAATGTAGGGGTCAGTGCTAACTCTGAATTTAGTGTTTTAAAATTCCATAATGTTGCACGTGTTGTATTTAATAGAATTTTTGTTTTGAGTATTGCAGTCTTTTGGGGGAGAAAAAGTGTACAGACTAATATTTAAGTTTCACGAAGCTGTATTTTCAGTGCTTTTAGAAAATCAATTACCTGCAATTATGAAAAAAAATAATTTTGCCTGTGTACAGTAAGGTACAAACTACTACTGAAAATTCAACAAACCCTGTAAGAAACATTTTCTTATGCTTATCCAAGGAGTTCTCCATTGGACAGCAATGTGCCCTTGGGGTCAAGAAGGCCAGTGGTATCCTGGGGTGCATTAAGAGTGTGTCCAGCAGATCAAGGGTGGTTCTTCTCCCCCTCTACTCTACCCTAGTGAGACCTCACCTGGAGTATTGCATCCAGATCTGGGCTCCCCAGTTCAAGAGGGACAGGGATCTACTTGAGAGAGTCCAGTGGAGACTACGAGGATGATTAAGGGGCTGGAACACATGCCTTATGATGAGAGGCTGAGAGACCTGGGGCTTTTTAGTCTGGAGAGGAGAAGACTGAGAGGGGATCTAATAAATACATAAGGGCTGGGCATCAAGAAGGCAGGGACAATCTCTTTTCACCTGTGAATTGTGGTAGGATGAGGGGCAATGGATTTAAGCTAGGTACAGGAAGTTCCATCTCAATATGAGGAAGAACTTCTTTACTGTAAGAGTAGTGGAGCTTTGGAATAGACTCCCCAGAGAAGTTGTGGAGTCTTCCTCTCTGGAAACTTTCGAGACCTGTCTGGATGTATTTCTGCTTGATCTGCCCTAGTTTTGTCCTGTTCTGGCAGGGGGTTTGGACTCAGTGATCTTTGGAGGTCCCTTCCAACCCGTAACATTCTGTGCTTCTGTGAAGGAGTTAAAATAATGGCTACAACTGAAGGAACAATTCACATATTTATATGAACTTTAATATAATCCTGAGATATATATCAGACTGTATAAGCACATAAAATGTAACACTCTTAAATGTTTGTTTTTTTTTTTTTTGTCCTGCAATACCCAGTAAACTTTTCTGTATTGGTAATGAAGATATCTTACACTTCAGTATCTTCCAGACAGACAGTATTCTCTAGGGTGTGCGTAATTTGAAAGAAATCTTATCTACTCCAAGCTGGCAAGCTTTTCTGTTTATCAACACAGTCTGACAGGTGTGACCCACGAGTACCAGAACTGGTAGCATTCACTTTTTGCTGATTATCTCAAATAATTCCCTGAAGAAATAAAGATTATTATTATCTTAATAATCTGCAAGGAAATAAGTTTATTTTGAAACCTAGGTGGTTCTGATATTATCTGACCTTTTTCTTTCAGAATTTGTCACTTTTTCAGAAATGTCACGTTGTTAATCCGTCATCTGCTGAAGCAGTGGCATTGGAAGACCGAGAGTCCTGCTCAGCCAGCCTCTGGCAGTATCTTAAACTGCAGATATTAGTTTTGGTAGTGACTGGAGGGTGTGTTGGGGTGGTCATTGTAAGTAGTATCCAAGCTTAGCCAATGAGCTTGGAACAGGCTGAATCCACTGAGGAAAGGAAACATGGAACTTTAAAATGGGGTGATTTTTAAGAAAAGTGCTTGATAATGTTGAGGTTCCAAATAACAAATCATATGATTATGAAATGTATATTGCCTTACGGTTTGCTTCCTCCTCCATTCTGGTACCAGGTGTTTATTTAAATTTTCTTTTTTCTGTGTTCTGTTGACCTTATTAAAACTAAATGAAGTGTTGGGTTTTTTTGTTTGCTTGGTTTTTCTTGTTTTTGTTTTTGTTTGTTTGTTTTTGTGTTTTGTTTGTTTTGTTTTTGATTGTTTGTTTGTTTTGCTTTTTGTTGGGTTTTTGTTTGTTTGTTTGTTTGTTTTAATTTTGGAAGAATAGTCAAAGGACATGAGACTAGAGCTAAAAAACTTCTGCTTTTCCCCTCAGATAAACCAAACACCCTTATATGCTATCATTGATCCAGTAAGAAGTCATTAAATTTTCAAGTATTCCTTATCTACACAATATATTTTAGAAGTTAAAGCCTTGTGAGAAAATTGTTATTAGGCTCTATTGCTATGTTTAGATTGAATGACAGAAAATTGCTCTGTATTAAAGGTGAAGATAAAATCAAATAGATTGTATTAATGAGAGTCCAGGGTTCTGTGTGAGGTACTTTTTCTGTGAAAAAAACCACATCTGGACTGTGAGCAAGACCCTTAGCTGTTGTCAGTGATCCTTGACCGTGGTGGGTTTTTGTTAAATTCATCCACCTCACATGGCAGTGTCTGTCCCTGTGGTGGAATTCAGGATACCAGATAAGTCTGTTCAGAATTGCTGTTGTCTATGTCCTGCTGAGGTCTAATGTGCTGTGGAGTTGGCCAATGCAAATTTTAAGCAAATGGGTACGTAAATCAAACACAACAGTTCTGCACTGGAGGAAAGTGCATGGGGTGAGGGCAGACACACAGTATAGGGTTCTGTCTGGATCTCAGTAAGAAAGACCATGTATAACAAATATCTTAATATAGAACAAATATCTTAAAACAATTGCTTCAGTAAGACAGAATAAAATGGAGAAAATGGATAGCAAGGAAATCGTAATGCCCATTTCATTGTCAGGCACCCTGCCTTCATGCAGCATTAGCTGAAGGCCAGGTGGATTTTCCCTGTGTCTGCAGTTGCATAAGGCCGGCTGCATTGCTCCTCTGTGCAGCTGGCTGAGGCCCTACAGCCAAGGAGGGATCTGTGCTGCCCAGTGCAGGGCTGAAGGCCATGCGAGGTGGGCAGCATGGCATGGTGCTGGGCCTGCTCGGGTGAACTCCTAAACATACAATGATTTCTCAGTCTGCATCAATGCCATGGTTTTATAGAGAAGTGCAGCATCGCATCTAAAATATATTTGCTTCATTTATTTATAATCAAGTAACTTTTATATCTGAGTTAATTTCTGTGTCAAAACCATGGGTATGTCAACAAAATTTGTAGAAGTTTGCAACTAGGATAATTCAGTTAATATATCACGGCAGCATTATTTTTTTATGGATTTTTTAATAATGTATATAGATGGCTTATGTTCAAATCATAGTGAAATATATCAGGCTGTTTTGTTCTAGGAAATATTTGGCCTTCTCAGACTAATAGTGCAACAGTTATAAGAGAGTGGTTATAATTTACTTTTGGAAATAAAGGTTTTTAGATCCGTCCATTTGTGTTCTGACAGGAGGATGTTGCTGCAAATTATATTAAAAATAGACACATTCTGAAAAAGCAGCAGAAGTCCAGATTATTTGTAGCCAAAGTAATTGGACATAGAAGGAGGAGGGGTGAAGGTAGACATATAACACAATGACAAAACTGGGACTTAAAGTGTCCACCTACTTCAATAAAGACACCAAACAGTAAGTGTATCTTTTCTGGATGGATGGGATATTATAAAGAATTTCACAGAAGTTCAAAGCATAAGCAGAAATTTGAGCTGAATCTAATATAAAGAGGAAGGATCAGTTGAAATTGTTTTCACCTTGAATGACAGTGAAGTAGTAACTGCATACTAGCTTTATGTTCACACTGAGTGCCTCGTTGTACCCCAGAGAGGTACAAACCTGGCATGAATTCTGAGGTAATAGACCATTGCATGGTGGTAAGCAAGCTTGCAAGATGTCTGTTGGAAAGAAGGTGGCCTATGTGGTCTTTATTAAATTATTACATGAATATTTAAATTTTTACTCTTGATTTGTCTCACTGGATGTACTCAGAAACTTAGTGTCATGATTGGGATAGCCACTTCTGAGTATAGTGAGTTATATTAGCACAGCTGTTGTCAGGCTGTGGTGGGTTATTTATTCTTATAGAGCTTCAGTTTGGTTTGGGAATTTTAATATGAACTGAGAGTAAGGTGGAAAATGCAGGAAGCATTTCTGGAAGTCTGTTAAATTGTATCTAAGAGATTAAGAAAAGCTTTGATGAATTTTGCTATGGTGAAACCTACATTTTTGCTCTGGTGCCTACTTGAGTAGTTAAGGATGAATGGGAGTCTGCATGCTGCCTGCTTTTGAGAATCTAACAGTATGAAGTGATGTGAAATTGAATCATGCCAAAGTACACCACCTTAACTAGTCTGTTAGGTCTCTAAGAACCATAGAGTTCTGAAATGGAGACTAGTCAGGATGGGGGAGAGAAAATGAGAAACAATTAAGTAATAGAAACAATTAAGTAATAGAAATTCAATTACATAGATTTCTTCCTCATAAACTGATACCAGAAGTAGACCACACCTCAAACAGTGTAATTACTGGTCTTCAGTTATCTTTAAATAACAAATACTCTAATTCTTTTTATTCCCAATAAATTCTTTGTTGTCACAATATTTTTTTTTTTCTGTGTGGAAATAACATTGAGAGGTAGGCCTTAGAAGTAGAGAACTTTCTGCACTTTTATATCATTTCATATCCTGTTTCATCCCACATAACTTTAATTATATAGCTAGTTTCCATGCTGAGGTATCTTTACTACAGGAGTACTAAATATCAAAAACTAATTTCTGAGGAAATTTGTTTTTCACAAAATGTTTGCAAATTGCAGTATATGTATATAAGTGTGAATATATGTATTTTAATAAGACTGGAAAAGCTATCTTCATGTAATAATAAGAGACATTCAGTTACATTGCATATTCTGTTCTGTAACATGGAATTGATTAATTTGTACCATTTTCTATGCTCACTATTATCTCTGCCAAAAAATGAGTTATCAGATTTTTAATTATCTGTAATACTGTGTCAGTTACAAAACATGCTGCTCAACTTGTAGAACCATTTTAGTGCTCAATAATCTGGTCGTTTCTATCCTATTCTCATCATGGGAAGGTGCATTATGATCTGCTAAACAAAGACTGAGCAGTGTCTCACAAAGGCATGTGACCATGCTTTACTGAATATCATCCATGTTAGAATTCTGATAAATTTTTAGCCTGATAAACTATATAATGAGAGAAGAATATTGTGTACAGAATATCTCTTTGTATTATAAATTATGCTGAAAATGGGATATGGTGATGCATTAAGATGTGCTTTCTAGGATTTCACAATTTTGACAGCATTCAAGCCAATATAACATAGAATTTTCTTTCCACTTACCAGTATATAACTTCTCAAATTTCTCATTCATATGCTTGAGATAAATCTAAGATTACATAGGTGCAGTTATGCCTGACTGTTTACCACAGTTTTGCTTGACATTAGTAACCTAATTTAACAGATAGATAGGATTTGTATATGTAAGTTGCTTGTACATTTTTACTAACAGCTGCTTTAGATTCTGATGGCCATTAACAACAGTTTTTTTAATTACAAGAACAGCAAAACCACATATGAAAAATTCATTTGCTTATTATTCAGTTCAAAGAGTGAGGATAGTAGATTAGACCCCCATGACAGGTTTGGCATCAGATAAATTTGTCTAGGATTGACAGTGAAAACACAATTAAAAGTCAGTGTATGTCCCTCAAAATCCTGTGAGCCTTATTTGAGAGCAACAGGTAATACTGTTTTTTCAGTCACAAGGCCTCTTTGAGCTGTAAAGCCAGTATACTTCAAAACAAGAAAACTGTCAGGATTTGTCAAAGCTGGCCTGAGCTGAAAGTGTTAGGTCTGTGGAGGACCTGATTTTTCCAGTACACAAGGACTGCACTAAAGTGTAAGAAGTAAAGACTAAATACATTACCTCACAGGATGGCTAAATACTTGCCTGACAGCTTTAAGATCTGCCTCCTCAGCTTCACACAGATATAGTAATAATACAATATTTTGCAATAAGCTACTGATAATGTGGTCTCATTCTTTATAGTATATTAGGTTTGAAAAAAGAGGTGATCCATGTCTGTGTAACTGCTGTGAGCTATTATGTGGATAAGGGGCTCATAAACAAATCTGAATTTGCAGAACTGTTGTGTTGAGGTTTTATTTTATTACTTCCTTTTCTTGTTTGAAAGCTTATGACTTGGTTGTTGAATACCAGAATCTAGTCCAAAACCACCAGCTTGTAAGGTCAAGCTCTGAGGTTTTAACTTCACATTCTAAAATTCCTCCCATTCTATTATTTTTTAACACTATTAGATGACCACAAGTTCAATTGTGTAGCGATTCTTCACTAGCTAGACAAATAGGAAAGTTTTAGTGGAATTCAAATAACTTGAGGACCGGATGTTTCATTGCTCATTCTTTGTAAGTAGTATTCAGAATAATGCTAAAAGTAACAGCAGTCACAAGGTCTTTTGTTTGGATGGAATGGTCCAGAAAAAATAAATTGAAAATAAGAATGAATCTTTACTTTCCTAATTCAGTTTTTATGTAAGGCATACAGTAGTATAACCAATTGCTGTGTTTAGCATGCAAAGTCAGGTTTTATGTTTGCAATAGAAAGCAAGCAATGTGAAAATAAACTAAGAAATAAAAGAAGCGAAAGAATGATTTGTATTCAGGCTATGTTTAGTAGCATAGTTATATAATATGCATTAGTGTTGTGTGTGGATATAATTGTATACACAGCCTACTATTTCTAGGGGGACTAGTCATAGAATGTTAGGGTCTTGCCAGTCATCAGTTTGTCTCCTTAGCTGGAGATGGAGGAAGTGTAGTATTATGTGACTAAGCTTAAATTATTTATGCAGTGAGGTGATATAGCATTGGACTTATTTGAGGATAGCTCTCTAACACTGCAGACACTGAATAGAGCTCTGCTGAGCTAGGACATGTAAGAACACTTAACTGTCAAACTGCCTAACTGACTTGACTGTAAAATTGTTTATCATACTTCTATCCTTATAGTTGTGTTTAGCTTCAGCACTAAATTCACAAATGTTTGTAACTGTGTTGTCTATTTGTATGAAAAATAGTAACAAGACCAGGTTTTCCATTAGAGATACCTTTCCTATAAAGTGATGAAACCTATACAGAACTAGTGGGTAGGTGGATACCAACAGCCTTATGCAGACTTATTAATACATTCTTTTACTTAATAATATCTTTATCTGCATGATATCCTACTGAAGTCAGTGTAAGTTATGATGTTGAAATCTGGACCAAGGGAAGGGTAGAAGGCCAGTTATTTGCAAGGACATATTACTGCATCAAATAATGCAGTAAAAAAAAAAATCTTCAAAGTTCTTCCAGCAGTCAATTTTATAGGACTGAAAAATGCCATAGACCTCAACAGACTGGCATGATTACTTGAAAAGAGGGATTTTACCTGGGAAACTTAATTATTTTCATCAGTGGTTAATCATCAATACTTGTAAATATTCCTGCAAGAGATCATAGAGTATATGTGGGGATTTATGACCCCTAATATGCTTTGGAGTGGAAAAAATCTGAATTTGGTGTCTGTATTCTCAGTAATGATGTCAGTGAATGCAAGTGCTTCACTGTGTTGGCCTATCCTTGGAGCTCTCTAAGAACAACATTTCTTTGCAATATACCTTCTTAAATCTCTTACCTTCTATTAAGTGACAACTGGACATGGAATGCAATCAAATTCAAGTGTTTTCACTCAATGAATATGTATGAGAGCAACCTGGAAGGACCAGAAGGAGGTGTTCTGTGGAAAAAACAAAAACCAAAAAACCAAACCAGATCCAACTTTAATCCAGCCTTTCCCTGTGTCTCTTTCTCATATAGTTGTAAGATAAACCGTATCTGAAAGTGTGTACAAAATGTCACCAATTTATATCTCTTCCAAAGAAGGAAGAGGCTCTATCAGTCAATAAGTCATTCCTAATATGAAGAGTTGAATTTTTTTTTTTTCATGAAGAGTTAAAATACTGCTGTTTATTGTACATTTAACTAATTCCTTTTTCTTTAAAATTTGAGATTCTAATTTAAGTTTCTTCTTAAGTGCACCACCTCAGTTTTCCTTCAGAATATGTTTGAAATATGATCAATCTCATGTATATTAAAAATCCTGTGCAGGAAAATAAAATTTAGTCTCAGTGTGCAAAGAAGAACATTATTCCATTATCAAATAAATCACACAGTTTATGAGTCTTTTTACTGCACTGCCAGAAGTTATTTACCAGATGAACATGAAATACAGATGGCATTTCAGTTGTAGTCATAGCTATCTGAACAGGTTGAATATTTTAGTACCTAACTACAGCACAAACCAAGAAAAGTTGAATGCCTACTCTAATGGTTCTTTGATTTTTCACACATAAATAGAGCTTTTTCTGTTTACTTCAAGGTTAATAGTTCTTGGTATCTATATCCTTTGTAAATGAGTATGTTATTGCACCTTCATTCAGGAGAATTCAGAAAGTTTTTCTGTAAAGTGTGAACCCAGTCAGGGTCAGTATTGGTGGTGGAGGTTTGGCGCTTACTGTAGTTCTGTTCACTTTAATGGGTTTGTACAGGTGAACACTGAGGAAGGAGGTGAACAGTTGGACAAAGCTCAACCCTGTTCATAAAAAAACCTCTCAAAGTGTTAAGGAACACTTAAAATAATACTACTTTAATATATTACTAAAATAATACTAAAATAATAGTACTTAAAATAATATTTTGAAGACTTGCATATGGTTCTGTGAATGCTGCAGAATTATAGCATGACTTGCTATCTGCAATGTGTCTTTATGCACATTTATATAAGGAAATATTTCAGTTTGCACCAATTTGCCATAAATAGATGAAACTAAGGATGATGCCTAGTAATAAAACAGGATAAAGTGGATTTATGAATTTTTGCTATTCATTTTTAGGTTATATGCTCTGAGTTTCTCATTAATTGTGCTTGGTGAAATGTATGCAAATGGGCATATATTTCTGGTGAAGTCAGCAGGTTTACTGATCCAGATCATTATAGATTTTGACAAACTGCTTTTAAAAAAATAAAAATTTTAGAAACCTTCACCAAACCCTTCAAATTTTTAATTACATATTGCTTAGCTTTCACATTTCAAAGTAATCCTTCATTTGAAAATGTTGTTTTATTATGCAACACATTGAAATACTAAAAATTGGTCACATTCAAAGGGAACATTTGTTTGATACTGGCAATTTGAGAATTTTGAAAAACTAATGAACTGGGAAATTATATTATGTTCAAAACTTTTTTTGAGTACCCTGTCATGTGAAAACAACTTTAAGTTCATACTGCATCCACTCCTTCCCAAAGAAGAAAAAAAAATCTTACACAGTCATTGCTCATGTTATTCAGCATACTAGAAAACAGATTATGTTACTAGTGGGTAGAAAAAAGCAGTAGGTTTTCCTCTATTATTTATAGAGTATTTAATTTAATGCATATAGTGATCACAGCTATAAAAGAGCCCGGTTATCAGTCTCTTAATATTTAGCACACTTGACTGTATTAGTAAAATGGGATTATTTTAAAATAGGCACGTTCACAAACTTATATTTGTTGTTTAACTTTCATTAAATATGCAATAAGACAGAGGAATACCTGCAGATGTGACTGTTCATGCAAGAATGGCCATGCTGCTATTTCAGCCTCAAAAGTGAGATTGCAGGATTTTCCTAATGCTTGGTCCTCCAAATTCCCAAAGGTTGTAGATATGGATTTGCAATGGTGAACAGATACCATAGTGGAGCATGTCTTAAAGGGTTACATCACTTTATCATTGAAATACATGCTTACAGACTAATGCTATTCTATGTTCTTTATTACTGAGAATACTATTCATGCAATTACAAATCCAGTTTCAAATAACAACCAAAAGGTTTTATATTTTTACCTTTTTCTGCATTTTTTCAATTACATAATACAGCATAAACTGCACTAGACACTAACTGCAAATTCACACTTGACATTCCGATGAGCTCTTTATCATTAGATCATCTGCTAAACTCTTTTCTACCTAGGCATCAGGTCAAAGAGTGGTAAAACCTTTGGGTTTTTTTTCTGACTCAAAATATGGCCAATTAATTTCTAAGCTGTCTGTTCTGTCAATAAACCACCAGGATAGACATTACTTCATTCTTCATGGAGGAAGGAGCATATTATATCTGCAAGGAAAGAGATGAATGAGAAATGGAGAACAGAACTAGAACAGACAGTCCTGGCAGTATTCAGCAGAAAATTGTGATCAATTGGAAAGGAAGCTACTAGTGTGGATTCTTAGTGGAAAATTTCTTTAAAAGTCTTCTTATTTTCAGAGAAATCAAATGACATCAAAATATGTTGCTTGAATATATGGCAAGTGGTCTTTGCAAGCAAATTTTGTCTCTGAGCTGCAGAGACTATGCATTGACAGTACCCTTGGGTAACGAGTATTCATAATTTCATTTTTGTAAAGTCCACTGGCATTAGAGAAATTGCCTTTTCTTCCTATCCCTCCCACCTTAGTTATTATATGTGATTTTTTCTATGTATTTTTCCCTTCTTATTTGTAACTGAATACAAGCATTTTCTTCTGTGCATGTAGCAGCAATTTTCTCTGTCCATATTTAAGAAAAAATACTAATTACAAAAATGAAAACCAAGCAGGCTACCTAATGCAAAGTGATTTCCTAGCAAATTTATTGGAATACTTAAATGTAGAATATCGGGAAACTGTGGCGGCTAACAATATCTTAAAATGAAGTACCAGAGAGTATTAATCTTTAGCCTTTCAGTCCAGCTCCTGAAAGCCATGATGTAGAATGTCTGGGTTGGTCTGGAAATTATGAATGAATATCTGAAAGAACATAGTAAATTTCTTTGGAACTTTGTTGTGGACTGCAGAATATATTTGATAAGCTGGAGTCCTTGCATGGTACTCATCTTTCTTCCATGAAATCAACAACAAAATTATTAGTTGAATAGAAAGACTGTTAAATTATTTCTGAATTTGATAGCTGACATGAGTCATTCTGAATAATTATTAGCTTGATGTAAATATGACAGGTTCAAATTACAGAGCAAAATTTATATCCTGGAATCTGAACATGGTTTTGGGTATTCAAAACTGTAAGGGTAAATACTGACTAGGCACTCTGAGCTAGGAAATTAAAATAATTCCATGTTGATCACACTGAGCTTTGAAATGCGATCGTATTCACAACAGACAATGTTCACTGAGGCTAAATAACAATGTTGCAAAAAAACCTTCAATAGGAAAACCACAGAAATGAACATTTTTTAGCTGATGCAACCAGATGTGACAAAACAAATTTGGAAGGGAAAATTACCTATGGGAATGAAAACATTTTGGAATGGGAGGGAAAGTAGCAGTAGAGAAACAAAAATGTTTTACGCTTTGGTCATTACAAGAAGCATGAAAAACAAAATAACAAGTTTGTTTCAAAGAGGTCTTTGTATTCAAACATCGCTCTGTTGTCTACCAGAACAGCGAGAGAAAAGAATCAAATTGAAATGGATCAGCCAGTATATCTCAAAAATATCCAAACACATTCAGAACATAGTAGAAAATTTAATGAAATGTTACATGCATTATAGTATAGTACACATCATGATTCTATTGAATGAGATGCCTGTTTTCACTTGCTTGGAAGTTTTGAAACTGTCTGGAAAAGTATTTCAGTTTAAAGATTACACAGGGTTGTTTAAAAGCTCAGAATATAGCAGCGTAACAGGAAGTATGTACCCATGCAGTTACTAGAAAAGTGGGTGTCTGGTTTGTCTAGTGATAGGGTTTCATTATACGCACCTTCATTTGGATTCTATCAGTTCATCTGAAGCCTGTCTGATCACTTGGACCTTCACAGGCCATGCTCTTTCATGAAAGAGGTCATTGCAGAGGTGCATGTCTGTGCTTAGAACACCGTGCTATACTCACCCACCCACTTGCCTAATTTTTGCCAATTTTTGCCCATTTTTTACTTCAATTAAACAAATCTCCCAAATGGTGCTCTGGTATTTCAGGGAGGTCTGACTGGGCAACTTGGCCAACATGGAAGCTCAAAAGAGACCATGTTCATTTTCTGTTAATTGAGAAAAGGCAGAAAAAAATTCAATTTACAGCTACAGAGACATCCACTTTCTGTGTTAAGGTGAGTAGCTAAGCAGAAGGCATGTTGTCTCTGTTCATCGAGCTGGAAAATATAATAACTAGATAGAAAATTATCAATGCTGATGTACTTAAAATGGTTTCCATTTGCATCGTGCTTCTTTGCTGAGTGGCAGTCTGTGATTGCAACCCCACCAAGCATGCCTTTAGCAGTTAAGAACAAATCATACAAAGGATTATTGCTGTCACAAAGTTTCTGTCAGCAAGCACTACATTTATGTAAGGTGGTAAAAATTCATGGGTTTAGATGCTAAACCATTTGGAGAATACAAAAATTGGTTTTGTTTTGTTTTAAATAAAGTAAGAATAATGACAGAATGAAAAGGCACAACTGTAATGAGCTTACTGTGGGTTTTCTCACTTTGAAGTTACATCCATACGAAGGTGTATTTCTGTAAATAGGAATAGTGCGATAGTGTTATTAACTGCATCTCTAGTGTCATGGTAGTTGGACAGTCATCACTGAGTACAGCAAAATGTCTATTCATGTCATCCACTTTCTGTCATCAGGTCTGTGGATATAGAGTAAAAATTCAGTCCTCTGAGATTTCCTATCAAGCATCTTAATTCACAGGGTAAATTGCTGAATGAGGTTTCTAGGGACCTTTATATAAAATTGGCTGCGTACATTTCACTCCCCTTGGGCCATAAGGCACCCAGAAAGGGAATATATAAACAATGCATGCAAAAAATTGACAATATGCAGAAATATTTGCCAAGTCTCGATATATGTAAATATATGACAGATGTTTGAGAAGAATAAAGGAAAAAATTGACCAGGGTCTATTCAAGAGTTTTAGTTGTGTATCATATATTAATATGTAATTGTTACCTAATGGACAACTTTTGGGTCAAATTCGTTTGACAGGAAGCTTCCAGCTGGCTGGATACCATCAGGAAGTGTTTGGGCAGCATTAACTGAAATGAGTAATAACCAAAGAAAAACAGTGGAGATGTTTTGAACTACTTCATAGAAATTGTTATGCAGTGTCAGAGGTTTTTATGGGTGAATCCAATTTACTGGTTTCTAATTTGGAAAAAATACCATGTGGCAATCACCTGTTAGCATTTGTGTCTCTTATGGGATGGTTGGGGAAGTTCTTAGGTTTATCAGTGTCCTAGTGCATAGAATAAAAAGCAAAGTAGCTACTTTCAAGGTATAGCCAAGAATCAAATGAGCAGAGTATAAGTAAGTACCTGAATTCTCCACTTTGATATAGAGTTAAAATATTATAATAGAAATATAGTTAAAAGTATGCTTCCAAGTTTTAACTTGGTGTTTATAAAGTTTTGAGCATGTGTCAGTCAGAAGAGCAGCTGCATTATTAATGAACCAGCTACTATGTTCTCAAGAACAAGAGTTGTCAGCTGGGAGTTTTTAACGCAGTTCTTTTCCTATGAGCTGTCTTCACAAGTTTCTTGAGGAAATAATCATACATATGTGGTGTTTACTTTGTTTAGGTTTCAGTCTCCACAGGGATCTCTGATATATATTTGCTTGAACAAGTATCTTTCACATGCAGAAATTATGTGTAGAACTCTTGTCACTGTGGAAGGTATTTGTTCTACAAGCCCCCCAATAGTCTAGTTATGATGAGGAACAAAACAAAGCACAGCATCTGCACGTTGGGATATGTGTATGCATATAGATGTATATAATATATGAGGTGGTTTTTTCAGTACTTAGTGATATAAATAGTGCTTTGTTTCATACATATTTTGTTTGTCCTCCTTGCATACACAGAGTAGCTGAAAATAACATCAGAATATTTCTACCAGTTCTGCATTCTCAGGTATGTCTGCTAACTTCAACATTCTTCTGACAATAAAGACAGTAATTTAGAATAGAAACATAGAAATGTCTGAGTTGGAAGGGACCTCTAAGAGGTCTTCTAGTCCAATCCCCCTGCTGAGAGCAGGGACATCCTCAACTAGAGCAGGTTGCTCAGAGCTCTGTCAAGCCCCACC
>JANHGN010024859.1:0-18234 GCA_024605025.1 Megaceryle maxima
GGGGGGCGGCAGCAGGGGGCGGGGGGGAGACCCCCGGGAAGGGGGCCCGGCCCCGGGGGCACCCCCCTAGCAACGGGCGACTACGCTTTTGCAGTAGAGCCGGCCCTGGGGGCCACCCCCATCGATAGGGGACCGACCCCACAAGGGACCCCTACGGCGGTGGACGGGCCGGGGCCGCGAGTCCCGAGCCTGACCCCACTGTGGACCCTCAGGCCGCGGACCCCCGGCCTGGCTGGCGCTGGCTGCCCGTGGCCTTTGGGTGCTGAGCGGCACTGTCACGACGGAGGAAACTACGGCGGGCGTCGGAGCGGAGGCGGGAGCTGCCCCTCGGGAGCTGCAGTGCCTGCCCTGGTCGCTGTGCTGGCCTCCTGCTACCTGAGGGACCACCTCTCTAAGGGTGACTATTGCCGCGCGCTCTCCAGAGCCCCGCGATGGGAGGGGGGCTTGGTGCGGAGCAAAGGGGCACGGGGGGGTGTGGGGGGTTGTCTCTGCTTGGAGATGGAGCAAAATGTTCTTCTTGATCTCTAGCCCAGAGGTATGCTGGGCCGTGGTGGACACCCAAAAACTTCTGTAGGGTGAAGAGAATGACTGACATTGGCTACCAAGATGAATAACCAGCACTGTGGTCAGCTGCACACCAGCCCATCTCTTTGGACATGGGGTTGCGATGTGGGCTGGGATTGGATCTGGCATCGAGTCTTTGGCTCCAAGTCCCTGGGAGTGATGGAGGAAGTCAGGGCAGGGTTGGAGCTGTCAGGGTGAAGAGCTGGCTCTCCTCAGTCCTCTGCTTTGAATGTTTTAGAACAAGTACAAGGTTTTGGAATTGAGAAGAGATTGTTACTACTCTGATGAGCCCAAGGTTTCTCATGGGTGGTGTATGTCCTCCCTGTGGTGGAAAGTAAGCAGCTGGTGAGTGGCCACAAGCCCTTGCTGCCACAGCATTAGGTTTGGGTCTAGAAAGGCTGAGCTGAGTGCTGGTCATAGTCATGGGGATCTGTTTGTGCAGATTTCATAGGTTTGGGTTGGGTGGTAACTGTGGGTTTGGGCTACAGCACATCCCATTCTCAACACTTGTGCAGCATTTCATGTTAGAGTATTTAGGGTGCAGTGTGACGCTTGGCCTGTCCACCCCAGGGTGTTGTCACGGCACCTCCCTGCTGCAGGACAGCAGGTGCTGTGGCCTTGCTGGTGTTACTGGACAGGGTGGTGTTGAGCTGAGATGTTTGTTGCTCTCCTGTGTGCCAGGCACGGAAGGCATCAACCCTCAGACCTTTCCCCACAAAACACTCCAGGCTGGCGCAGAGTGTCTGGAAACTGCCCAGCTGAAAAGGAACTGTGGGTGTTGGTTGACAGGTGGCTGAAGATGAGCCAGTGTGTGCCCAGGTGGCCAAGAAGGCCACCAGCATCCTGGCTTGGATCAGCACTAGCGTGGCCAGCAGGACTGTGGCAGGTATTGTCCCCCTGAGTGGGTATTGGGGATACTGCACCTGAAATGCTGGGTTCAGTTTTGGGCCCCTCACTCCAAGAAGGATATTGAGGGGCTGGAGTGTGTCCCCATCCTTGAAGGGATTTCAAAGACATGGAGATGTGGTGCTGAGGGATGTGGTTTAGTGGTGATCTGGCAGTGCTGAGATGATAATCTTGGTTGTTGACTTGGTGATCTTAAAGGTCTCTTCCAAACAGAACAGTGCTGTGATTCTGTAGTTCTGTGATTTGTCTGGGTAAGTTCAGGATCCATGATCCTCATGGGTGTGGGCTTGTTAGCAATGAATTAATCTGCTGGCATGACATGGGGGCAGGAAGGGCTGTGACTTCAGAGCAGGACACTTACTGGTTGTTTTCAAGGGCTTCAGAGGTTGGATTCCCTGTGACCAATTCACCAACTGCTGCACTGGGTGGCTGGGTTGGTTACCCAGGAGGTTTCACCAATTTTAGAGGGAGTCTTGTGTAATTAGTGCTTAGGAAAGTTCTGTGAGACTGAGGCCTGGTGGTGTTGTAGGAGCTGGCTTATGGACTAGCTCATGTTTAGAGCCACAAGCAGCTCAGATGGAATCCCAGTATCCCAGCACAGTGTGGGTGAGAAGGGACCTCTGCAGCTGCACAAGCGGGTTTGGAATCTCACTAGAGAAGGAGACTCCACAACCTCTATGGGCAGCTTGGTCCAGTGTGTTCCAGCCTGTTCCCAGAGGTGGGGAGAGTGCAGGGAGCAGTTGGGAAAATTTCCCAGAGAGGTCATGGATGCAGGAATGTGGCTGCAGAAGGTCAGGCCTGGACATCTCCAGGTCTTTGCAGAGCTTATGGCGTATCAGAGAGCCTGCCCCTAGCTCTCACTCTGCAGGTTGGTTTGGGGAAGCCCCATGTTGTTCTTCATGAAGAACTGAGTCCAGCTCTGGAGTCCTCAGCACAGGAGAGAGAGGGACCTGTTGGAGCAGGGCCAGAGGAGGCCACAGCAATGCTGGGAGGGCTGGAACCCCTCTGCTGGGAGGCCAGGCTAAGAGAGTTGGGCTTGTTCAGCCTGCAGAAGAGAAGGCTCTGGGGAGACTACCTTATGCCTTTCAGTACTGAAAGGGGCCTGTCAGAAAGAGGGGAACAGACTTTTTATCAGCGCCTGTTGTGACAGGACAAGGGGTGATGGTTTTAAACTGAAAGAAGGAGATTTAGACTGGAGAAAAGGAAGGAATGTTTTATGCTGAGGGTGGTGATACCCTGGCCCAGGTTGCCCAGAGAGGTGGTTGAAGCCCCATCCCATGAACCATTCCAGGTGAGGATGGCTGAGGCTCTGAGCAATCTGTAATCACTGTCTCCATCTGGTTGTGTGTCTGTTCCCCAAGGGAGAGACTCTTGCCCTAGGACAAGGGGATGGAGCACACAGGACGTAACCCTGGTTATGTGTTAAAGCCCCGGATCAGGCTGCCCGGAGAGGCTGTGGAGTCTCCTTCTATGGAGAGATTACAGACCCTCATGGACATGATCCTAGGAGCAGGACGGTTGGAAAAGATCATCTCAAGAGGTCCCTTCCAACCCCTACCATGCTGGGATTCTCTGTGATGAAGACACAAGGCAAAAGGCTGAGCCATGGGCATAAATTACTTGGAGAATAGAAAGGACATGGAAAATGTTGATGAGGTGTAGGAAGTACATGAAAGCTGGTAAGAACTGGGGAGAGTTATCCTAGATTCCCAAATCATAGAACGCTTTGGGTGGGAAGGGAGCTTTCAAGGTCATCCAGTCCAACCCCCCTGCAGGGAGCAGGGACATCTGCAACTAGAGCAGGTTGCTCAGAGCCCTGGCCAACCTCACCTGCAATGTTTCCAGGGATGGGGCATCAACCACCTCTCTGGGCAACCTGGGCCAGGGTCTCACCACACTCAGCTTAAAACATTTCTTCCTTCTCTCTGGTCTAAATCTCCCTCTTTTAGTTTAAAACCATCACCCCTTGCTCAGGCCCTGCTAAAAAGTCTGTCTCCAACTTTCTCAGGGGCCCCTTTCAGGACTGAGAGGCCACAAGAAGGTCTCCCCTGGAGCCTTCTCTTCTCCAGGCTGAACAACCCCAACTTTCTCAGTCGCCCCATTACAGCTTTGCTGGCTGCACTGGATTTGCACAACCCCTGCTCCAGCAGCTCTATGCATCTCCAGATGTCAGAGCTGGGCTGCTGTCCTTACCCTCTTTAGCCAGGAGGTGTCATTCTGAGCCTGTTGTAGGAACTTTTTGGCCTTGTGTCTGGAGACCTCTTGGATGTGGCCGTTGCTGCCTGCAGTGTCAGTGTCACTGTCCTGTTACCCTCCTGCACCCCAAACCCGCAGTTTGTGGGTTTTGCTTTGCAAACAAAGGAGAAATCTTTGTTTTTCCAGTTGTTGATGCAGTTGATTCCTTCCTGGAGCTGTTGCTGGCTCACCTCTGGCCCTGGGGCTGAACCCAGCATTCAAGGGGTGGCCTCCCTAGTGCTGAGTACAGAGGGACAGTCACCCCCACACAGAAATAGATCCTTCCTAAGCTGTGGTGGTTGGTCAGAGCTGTCAGCTCTGCTCTGCCTTCTCCACTGCAGTGGCCTGTGTGACCTCCAGGTTATGACGTATGGATTTTGCTCCTAACCCCCTTTCCCTCCTTTTTCTGTTTTCAGAAGATGCTCTGCTGGAAGCTGTGAGGATCAACAACGTTTCAGAAGTCAACAGGTGAGCCAAATTTGGAGAGGTGTGAGAGAACAGTACTGCCGAGGGCATGGAAGGCAGGAAAGCTCTGTCACCACTTAGGGAAGGGTGGATTCATCATTGGTACCTGCTGTTCATGGTTGGGTAGACACAGCTCCTGGGGTATAGCAGTGGGGGCTGGCTGCTCTCACATGCCTTGGGGTGCTCACCTCACCATCTTCACTCCTGGGTGAGACAGAAGAGATGGTGAGGACAGTTACCTCTGAACTGGAAGGTGGAATCGCAGATTCACTTGACACTGGTGAGGCTGCACCTCAAATCCTGGGTTCAGTTTTGGGCCCCTGACTCCAAGAAGGACATTGAGGGGCTGGAGCATGTCCAGAGAAGGGCAACAAAGCTGAGGAAGGGTCTAGAGCACAAGTCTTGTCAGGAGCAGCTGAAAGACCTGGGGTTGTTGATCCTGGAGAAAAGGAGGCTCAGGGAGACCTTCTCTCTCTCCACAACTCCCTGAAAAGAGGTTGGAGCCAGGTGGGGATCAGTCTCTTCTTCTGAGGAACAAGTGACAGGAGAAGAGGAAACTGCCTCAATTTGTTCCAGGGGAGGTTTAGGTTGGACAGGAGGAACAGTTTCTTCTGCAAAAGGGTTGTCAGGGCCTGTCCCAGGCTGCCCAGGGCAGTGGTGGAGTTCCCTTCCCTGGAGGGATTTCAAAGCTGTGGAGATGTGGTGCCGAGGGATGCGGTTTAGTGGTGACCTGGCAGTGCTGGGTTAATGGTTGGGCTTTATGATCTGAAAGGTCTCTTCCAAGCAAACTGTATGATTCTGTCCCCATGCTGGGCAGGGCGAAGTGTGAGCCTGTGCTGTATGGCGGCAGGCAGACCTAGTCCTCCAGGCTCGAAGCTGCAGATCCCAGTTCGGGGCGGGGTCTGTCACTGAACTAACAGCCTTAATGGGCTCCTCAGCCTGAGCCAGCAGCTCTCCAGCCTGAACCAGGGCTTCTGTCCCACTCGGAGCACAGGAGAGAGCTCAGATCACTTCGTACTGTCCAAGCCAACCTGTCAGGGAAGCAGCTGGTTGGATGACGAAGCACATTAAGCACCTCTAGACCTGTCCCCATGCTCCTGTGCCACAGGCCTCCAGTGCTCTCATTACTGTTGGCCACATCAGGGTTGTGCTGTGACATCATTCAGGAGCTGTCTAACCACCTGAAATTCCCAGGGTGTTAACAAAGGAGCATTTTTCTCAGCCCCACCTTGTGACCAGTCAGCACGTTTCCTTTCTGCCTGCCCAGTCCTGCTGTGGTTGTAGCTCGGGGAGGGACTGGGATTGGCTCAAGTAGTGCCCGGGATGGTTTGTGAGCTTCATTAAGTGGCTGGGCAGTGCTGACCTCATCTGCAGTGAGTGCCAGTGATTTAGTCTGGAGCTGTGGAAGGGGAAGAACCCTTCTGGTTCTCTCCACAGTGAGTGGAGAGAAATGTCTGAGAACCAGGCTCAAAACTGGCAGAGCTCAGTCCTCCTTCCTGGTGTCTCCCAGTATCCCAGTGGTGATGAGGTCTCCTGTGCCCTCAACCAGTATGGAATTCGGATTTTTTGGTAGCCTGTCATCTTGCAGAGGCCAGGAGCAGCTGTTGCTGCTCTGCTGTGTGCACCCACCACTGATGTGGCTCTCACTCTGGCTGAGCTCTGCCACTTGGCACAAGGATTAGGATTAGGAGAAGAGAGGAGAGGAGAAGAAGGCAGAGGGAGAGGAGAGAAAGAGGGAGAGGAGCCCTTGTGGCTTGCAGCCTGGGCATGCTCCATCCACTCACCAGGATCTCTGAGGAAGCAGCCTGGCTCTGCTGCACCCCAGGGCTGAGATCTGGCCTAAATCAAGGAGCAAAGAGGATATTGGTGGGCGGTTAATTGGCACATGGGTTCTGCTGCCTGTAATTGCAGGAAGCTGCTGCTTAGGGATGTCTGGGTGATTTGTGAGCCTGGCTGGGTAGAACAGCATGAGGGATGCTCTGTGCTTCCCCTGAGTTGGGAAGGGCTGCTGGCTGTACATGGTCCAGCTGTGCTCTCCCTTTGTTTCTGGGTTCTTCCCGTCCTGCTCCCTGGGGAGCTGCCGCACCTCTGCAGCACCTGCTGTGTCTGCTGTTCCCCGCCCACCTCTGCTAGGCATGGGCAGGGGACTCTGAAAACTCCAGACCCTTGCCCTGCTGCAGACAGCTTTAGGTTTCGCCAGCAGGACGACGGCAGGGACCATGCTGCTGGACTGGGCACTGGTAAGGCTGTACCTTGAATCCTCGGTTCAGTTTTGGGCCCCTGACTCCAAGAAGGATATTGAGGGGCTGGAGCATGTCCAGAGAAGGGCAACAAAGCTGAGGAAGGGTCTAGAGCAGAAGTCTTGTCAGGAGCAGATGAGGGAGCTGGGGTTGTTGATCCTGGAGAAAAGGAGGCTCAGGGGACACCTTCTTGCTCTTGCTCTTTAAAGAATAATAGAATCACAGAAGGGTTTGGGCTGGGAGGGACCTTTCAAGGTCATCTAGTCCAACCACCCTGCAGGGAGCAGGGACATCTGCATCTAGAGCAGGTTGCTCAGAGCCCTGGACCAACCTCACCTGGAATGTTTCCAGGGATGGGGCTTCAACCACCTCTCTGGGCAACCTGGGCCAGGGTATCACCACCCTCAACATAAAACATTCCTTCATTCTCTCTGGTCTAAATCTCCTTCTTCCAGTTTAAAACCATCACCCCTTGTCCTGTCAAAACAGGCCCTGCTAAAAAGCCTGTCCCTGTCTTTCTGACAGGCCCCTTTCAGTACTGAAAGGCTACAAGTAGGTCTTCCCAGGGCCTTCTCTCCTCCAGGCTGAACAAGCCCAACTCTCTCAGCCTGGCCTCCCAGCAGAGGGGTTCCAGCCCTCCCAGCATTGCTGTGGCCTCCTCTGGCCCTGCTCCAACAGGTCTCTGAGTCTCCTGTGCTGAGGATTCCAGGACACCATGTCTGTTTCTCTCAGAAGAGGGTGACTCCATCACCCTAACAGCCACTCATGGAATGGTGAGGTCAAGGGTATCATCCTTGTGGAAAACTCCCTTGGATGATTTGAGGACAACTGTGTCTGGTTCCTAAAATGAATGACAGTCCAAGAGCAGGAGTTGTAAAGGCCCTGGTATGTGTGGCCATAATCTGTTGCCTGTTCTGAGATTCCTGAGAAGTGTGATGATGACATGGTGCAGTGAAGAGTGAAGACATTTTTCACGTAGGAATTAATGTATACGGGGACCAGGAAAACACCTTAAACACGTGGGGACAGGGTGTGCATGATGTGGAAGATCAAATTGCCTCAGCCTGTGCCAGGGAAAGTTTAGGTTGGACATGAGGAAAAATTTATTCCCTAAAAGAGTTGTCAAGGGCTGTCCCAGGCTGCCCAGGGCAGTGGTGGAGTCCCCATCCCTGGAGGGGTTTCAGAACCATGGAGATGTGGTGCTGGGGGACAGTGGTGACCTGGCAGTGCTGAGTAAACAGTTGGACTTGATGATCTGAAAGGTCTCTTCCTACAAAAACAATTCAGTGATTCTAAGATGGGAGGTGCAGGAATATCATCATCAGAATCCTCATCTCAAGAAGATGGCAGCATTTTGGAGGCTGACTCTTCAGAGCCAGTCAGTCTTCCAGAAAATCTCAGCTTCCCCATCACTAAGTGTAAATCTTACAGTGTGGGTTTTCTCGCTGCTTCTTTTTGAGTGTTTCCATCTCATCATCACACTCTTCAAATTAAAGTCGCATCAGTTGGGTAGCAATGGTTAGAGGAGCACAATGTTAGGCAGCTCTAGAACTCCTCAACAATGTAGAGAGACATGACAGATTGCCAGGTGCTGCTCTATGAGAAATCCTTCCACATGTGTAAGGAGATGGATGACCCTGCTCGGGTTGTACTGTGCTAATGAGCTCATGTTTGATGAGACTGGAGGCAAACACACTACCCTGGTCCAGCCATCAGGACATAAGTGGAGGTGGAAAGTCAACTCTGGTTCAGCTAATAACTAGAAATGTCTTGATCAGGCTTAGAAAGACTGAAGTTATGAAAATCAGAAATGAACAGAAGGCTCCTGTTTAGGGGAGTTTCACATTATTCCAACCAGCAACTACTTCTGTGGTTGAGGATGAACAGGCCTTTCAAACTTACCAGCGAGACCTCCCAGACCACCCATGAGGTCGGTTTTGCTGCAGGAAGGATCCAAAGGCTGAATCCATCCTGTGAGCCTTGGGCTCTCCCCATTGTCTGCTGTCAGCTTTTCCCATCTTTACCCACTTGTTAAATGCGAGGAACCAGTCTGAGTTCCTCATCAGGGACCACGTTGACTTTGGCGAACATTCCCTTGGGGAGCATGTGACCAACCAGCTATTCCCTCCAAGCCCATCCTGCTGTTAGCCAATGCAGAAGAGAACACCTAATTAATGTGGATGGTTTAATTTCCCTCAGCCTCAGTCATTCCATGCGTTTGGGAGGGAAGGCAAGAAGCAAAGCCATAAAGAATTGCTGCCGCAATCCCCCTCATGTTTCTATTCGCTATTAATATTGATTCGCTGTCTTCCAGCTTTGTTTCTTAATAAGCCATCCGCAGAAGAGGCGGCGTTTCCTTGCCGGATAAATATGATGGAACAATACTCTCAGAAGCCTTGTACAACTGTGACTCATGGAAACACAGCACATCTCTCAGACAGCCCTTATCTGGCTTGTTCCTAACAGCAGGCAGCAACCCAAATCTGCATGTTAATGAGATCTGGAGATGACCAGGCACTCTCCTGCTCTCCAAGGGATCCAGCCAGAGGTGGTGCTGGAGCAGGAAGCTCTGTGTCAGCTCCTGCGGTTGGTTTTGCTCTCTACAGGCTGATTTTTAGGTTGCAGAATTAGTGTAATCAAGCTTGATCACTCGAAATGGTCATGTCTTTCTTTTGGTCAAGCAGCCAAGCATAACTCATCTTGCCATCTCTGACAAACCAGAGAAAAAAAAGCTCTGGGGAGACCTTATTGAAGCCTCTCAGTACGTTAGGGGCCTGTCAGAAAGATGGGGTCAGACTTTTTAGCAGGGCCTGTTGTGACAGGACAAGGGGTGATGGCTTTAAACTAAAAGAGGGAGATTTAGACCAGAGAGAAGGAAGGAATGTTTTATGCTGAGGGTGGTGAGACCCTGGCCCATGTTGCTCAGAGAGGTGGTTGAAGCCCCATCCCTGGAAACATTCCAGGTGAGGTTGGACAGAGCTCTGAGCAACCTGCTCTAGTTGCAGATGTCCCTGCTCCCTGCAGGAGCTTTGGACTAGATGATCTTGAAAGTTCAATTCCCACCCAAACCATTCCATGATTCTGTAACACTGTGACTCATCATTGTGCTTCCTCCCAACCTATGTCTGTCTCTTCTGCCCTGTTCTGCTTTCTCTCTCCTCTCCTTTTGTTTTGTTCCTCAAGCAAGATTTCCCTTCTGCAGCAAGGTGGGATTTGGCCCAGCCTGGCATGCTGGGCATGGCAGGGTGACAAGTGATAAATAGAATCATAAAATGACAGGTTGGAAGGGACCTCAAGGATCATCTGGTTCAAACTTTCTTGATGATCTTTAAGATTTCTTGCAAGAATAATGATTCTGTTATTCTACAATTCTCTTCTTGTCAAAAGCACTGTCAAATGGTCCCAGTCCTAATGATAAGAACACCCTGTTTAACTGAGTTGGGGAGGAGGGTGTTCCTGGACCAGGAACACCCTCACTGTCCAGCCTCACTGTCCCCTGATTTTCAAGTCCTCTAATAGCATGACATCTGCCCTTGATGTCACAGAGAGCTTTGCTACCTTTGGAAACAAGGCTGTTCTTCTGGAAGGCAGAGACCCCTTTTAGCTCTGGGGCATGTGTGACATTGGCCTCACCACAAATCCAAGGTTCAGTTTTGGGCCCCTGACTCCAAGAAGGACATTGAGGGTCTGGAGTGTGTCCACAGAAGGGCAACAAAGCTGAGGAAGGGTCTAAAGCACAGGTCTTGTGAGGAGTGGCTGAGGGACCTGGGATTGTTGAGCTTGAAGAAAAGAAGGCTCCGGGGAAACCTTCTCACTCTCCACAACTTCCTGAAAGGAGGTTGGTGCCAGGTGGGGGTTGGTCTCTTCTCCCAAGGAAGAAGTGACAGGAGAAGAAATACTGGCCTGAGGTTGCACCAGGGGAGGTTTAGGTTGGACCTGAGGAACAACTTCTTCAAAAGTGTTGTCTGGGCCTGTCCCAGGCTGTCCAGGGGCAGTCATGGGGTCCCCCTCCCTGGAGGCGTTTCAAGGCTGTGGAGATGCTGTGCTGATGGTTTAATGGTGACCTGGCAGTGCTGGGCTAATGGTTGAGCTTGGTGATCTTAAAGGTCTCTTCCAACCTAAAAAATTCTATGATTCTGTGACTGCCTCTGGCCACCAGCCAGATGTGTACCTTATCTTCCATCCTAACCAGCTGTGAAATGTCTTCAGGAGTGGCAACAAGGGAGGTTTGGAAGATGATCAATTATCACTTTTATTTCCATTGTTGCACACTTTATGTGGTGCTCTCTACTTACCCTGACTGGGTCTGTATTTATATGTATATGTCAGAGTTAATGGACACCTGTGGTTTTAGGATAAACAGATATTTTTCCTGTAAATGTCCCCTTTAATCTTTCCTCCTAATGCATGGACTGAAATGTTCACTTTCTTTTCATGGAATTTTTTTGATGGGTTATTGAGTTTGATTTGATGCATGGCCTGGAGGACTTGGAGCAGATACAACAGCCTGGTTTTCTTTGCATTGGCTGTGAAATATCAGAGGACACTTGTATTGGACAAGCAAAAAGCTGAAAGGGATCAGCTTCTACCAGGCAGAGCAGCTTTCCCAGACAGGGCAGCAAGGCCTGAGGAGGAAAGATGGGAAATAAAGCATCAACTCCTGCTGTTGCTGCTCAGTCCCTCACTGGTTGCGCAGGAGTGTTTTGCTTTAATGCTTCCTCTGTAGTAATCTTTTTTTTTTTTTTTCATGCTTCTCATATCTTGTCCTCTCAGAACGGATGGTGTTTGCATGCTGAGTAATGAGCCCGATCTCTTTGCAGTCGGCATCAAGCCAACCAGCCACAAGAGACAGAAGATCTGATGCCTCTTTCTAAAAAAGCTTTAAACCCTTTACTGTGCCCAAATCCCTGTCTCTGGATGCAGACACTGACTCATCTGACATGGCTGTATGTGTGGAATCCATCTGGTAGCCATCACAGGGTTCATTCCAATTAACATCATTATTTATCACCCTGGCAGCAGTAGCACCAAGAGCAAGTCAAGGGAGGTTCTCCTCCCCCTCTATTCTGCCCTAGGGAGGCCACTTTGGGAGTATTTGGACAAATTCTGGGCTCCCCAGTTACAGAGAGACAAGGAGCTACTGGAGAGAGTCCAGTGCAGGCTCTGAAGATGCTGAGGGGACTGGAGCATCTCTGTGCTGAGCAAAGGCTGAGAGACCTGGGACTGTTTAGCCCAGAGAAGACTTGAGAGGGGATCTGATCAATGCTGATTAATAACTAAAGGGTGGGGGTCAAGAGGATGGGGCCAGACATTGTCAGTGGTGCCCAGCAACAGGACAAGGCAATGGGCACAAAACTGGAATCCAGGAGGTTCCATCTGAACAGGAGGAAAAAATTCTTTGCTGTGAGGGTGCCAGAGCCTGGCTCAGGCTGCCCAGAGAGGTTGTGGAGTCTCCTCTGGGGAGATGCCAAAGCTGCTTGGACACGATCCTGGTCACCCTGCTGTGGGTGACACTTCTGGAGCAGGGGGGTTGGATGAGATGATCTCCAGAGGTCCCTTCCAACCCCCACCATGCTGAGATTCTGTATGAGACAAGCTGAGCAGCTCTGGGTTTGGTGGAAAGCAGTGCTGTGAAGGGCAGTCAACCAGCATGGAAGTGACCAGTATGACCATGAGCGTTGGTGACAAATGTGGGAGCAATTATTCCACTTCCATCACAGCTCAGTAGCCAAGGAGCACTCAGGGAGATGTCAGGCAGCATGTTTCAAAATGTTGCAAAGTGCTTTCTAATGCATGAACTGTGAAACTCCATGGAGTTCAGGTTTGTGCACAGTTAAGCCAAGCAGTTACCCATATATCACCTCCAGCTCACGCAAACCAGGGTGTTGTGGATTGCCAGAAGTTAACATATTAGCTCAAATCTCTCTCTAAACAGAGATTACTCATGTTCTTTCCCTAACTGTCTCCTACTGGCTACTGCCAGAGACAGGCTCTCAGGCTGTATTTTTCCAATGCAGAAATGAGCTGTTGCATTGGGAAGTCCGTGATGAACAGGTCCTCCTTCAGGTGAGGCTACGTTTCCTCTTCTTCCTCCCAAATCTCATGATGCCCACCAGAGCAAACATTAGCTTGTAGAAAAAACAGCACTTCCAAACTCCTCCTCTTCCCTGTTCAGTGTGTGTATGTCTTGGGCCTTTACTCCCTCTTTCTCCCTCTATTTTTTTGTTGAAAAACAAAATCAACTCATAGCATTGGAGCATCTTGCAGGCTATGTAGGCATGGGACAAAGATGAGCATCCCACCATGTCTGTGATGGTCTCTTTACATTTGCCTTGTGCCATTTTGGCTTTCCCTGTCATGTCTGTTCTCTCCAGTGCTGCTTTTGTCCACCCTCTGCCTTCAAACATCTCCTCTCATCTAGGAATTTGGTTTCCCTTCTGAAACTCAGATTTATAAGAGTTTCCCTTTGCTTTTGGAAATTTATTTCCAGGAGCTTCTCCTCAGCCACTTGCTGTCTGTGTTAGCAGCATTGTCTCCCTTCAGGCCCTTCATCTTACAGAATCATAGAATCACAGAATGGTTTGGGTTGGAAGGGACCTTTCAAGCTCATCTAGTCCAAACCCCCTGCAGGGAACAGGGACATCTGCAACTAGGGCAGGTTGCTCAGAGCCCCAGCCAGCCTCACCTGGAATGTTTCCAGGGATGGGGCATCGACCACCTCTCTGGGCATCCTGGGCCATTGTCTCACCACCCTCAGTGTCAACAATTTCTTCCTTCTCTCTGGTCTAAATCTCCCTCTTTTAAGTTTAAACCATCACCCCCTCTCCTTTCGCAACATCAAAGGCTTTTCAGCAGTTCGATGCATTCTCCTGAGTGGGCAGATCCTTTCCCTGGGGATTGTGCTTTCATGTTTGGAGATATTGTTGGGTTTGGATTTTTTTCTTCCTTCCCTATTCTGCAAAGCGAAGGGCAAGTCCTGAGGGGCTGAGGACATTCAGGTTGTCCCCCAGCCCTGCGGTTAAACAGTGACATATTGGGGAAGGGGTGGGGGAAGTGTTTAAGTGCCCACAAGAAACAGAAGCTATTGTTGTTGTAAAAGTTCAAGTTTCCAGCTTCCTCTTCCTCCACCTGTCAGGAGGGAGCATTGGGCCTGCTCCCGGCACTGAGCACAAACTCAAACATGCCCTCTGGGCTCGGCTGTGAGCTCGGTGTCACCGAGTTAGTCACCCAGAACCCCAGCAGCGGGGTGAATAGGAGGCACATCTGTCCGTGGGCAGCAGTGGGGGGAGAAGGCTTCTCACCACAGCCAATTCAGGCTCTTTTTCTCTTCATCAAAGCACTGAAGCTTTGGGAGCTGCTGTCTCGAGGTAAAATAGGATGCACTCACAAAGCGGTGGGTGCCAGCAGATTCCAGAGCAGCCAGTGAAATTCTGCTGGCCCAGGGCTCCTCCAGAGCTTCTGCTCGTTTCAAGACAAGTCTTTAATTCTGCAAATTGCCCTCAGAGCTGAGACTCCGTGGGGAGAGGAGATCAGGACTGGGAGTTGTTGCTGCTCTAACCATTAGAAACCTGTCAGGAAAATCTATTTATGCAGAATACCCCCGTCTGTCTGGAGAAGTGGATGAGCTTTCTGCCCTAAACCCCTAAAAATAAGTCTGAAATCATAGAATCACAGAATGATTTGGGTTGGAGGGGACCTTAAAAGTCATCTGGTTCCAACCCCCCTGTCATAGGCAGGGAGACCTCCCACTAAACTAGGCTGCTCAAAGCCCCATCCAACCTGGCCTTGAAATACAAATCCTTAAAATACCAACACATCACCAAATAGACAAGGCTCCTGTTCTTTATCAGGGTTCTTCTGGGTCTTGGTGGTTCAACAGAAGCCAGTTTGTTGTTCGAGAAGCACTGGAAATGGTGCTAATAGAGCCATTTACACATGAGAAACGCCACAGGAGGTCCAAGTGAGAGTCCTGGCTCTTAGTTGGTTAAAATGAGGATAAACATCCTCAACATTGATCAGAGGATTTTATTTAATTAAAAAAAAATACTCCTGCTGGTAAATACATTTGGCCGTCTAGGATCTGAGCAGTGGTCGTCGCTTTATTGATTGTCATATCATTAAATCAGCCAGGGAAGAAATTAATGATAGGCTCAAAGACCCTGAGCATAAAGTTCAGTTGTCTAGAAAATCTGTTAAGTTGCTGAACATCTTGCAATCGCTTCAAAAAATAAAACTCTAGCTCCTAAGTGAAATGTCAATGCCCGTTAGGCTGGATCATGTGATGCTGGTAATTCTCACACTGGAGCTGGTCACATAGTGTTCCAGATACTTAGGTTTATCTAGATTCCTGAATGGAAAACTGCTTGATTCATTCTGATATCTTCACTCCAAGCCTGTTATCGAATCCCCCGGCAGTGGCTGCAACATAACTTCCTGTTGGGTGCCCTATGTTTGAACAGGTTAGGCTGAACTGTGATCTTCTTTCATTATTTTTTTGTATTTAAGAATTAAGGTAATTCATTGTTCAATGCCCTCCTGATATGTCTGTAGAGATAAAAAAAAAGCCTTCCAGTGAGTTAAAATGGAGTTTTTTAGTGGTTTCAGAGTGCTCTAAGGGAAGGATGTTGTCCTGTCTTCATGAGGAGATGCTGAAGTGTTTGGCTGCAGTTTCCATTCATGAGAAAACTAACATTAAAAACCACAATGTTGTTAAAATCCACAGCATACAGACCAAGTTTTTGCAGTAAAGCGACCCAGTGGCAGCTAGACAGCAACTGGGATGGTGTGTTTGCACTTAATGTTCACTCATCTCAATGCCATGGTCAAGTTGGGTGCAAATACTTTGTGAATCACATTAATTACCACGACAGTTGCGACAGGACAAGGTGATGGTTTTAAACTAAAAGCTGAAGATTTAGACCAAATAGAAGGAAGAAATTTTTTTTACTGGGATGATGAGACCCTGGCCCGTGTTGCCCAGAGAGGTGGTTGATGTTCCATCCCTGGAGCCATTCCAGGTGAGGTTGGCAAGGGCTCTGAGCAACCTGCTCTAGCTGCAGGTGTCCCGGTTCATTAAAGGCATTAATAGGTGTTGGGTAGTGAGTGTTGGGCTCTGAGGTTTTAGCTGTTGGGGTTCACAGCCCAGTGGGGTCTGGTTGCCTTCATCCATGCTTGGCTGATGCTGATGTACCTCAGAAGGCCCTGTGCCTGACTTTTCCCAGCCTCTTCTGCATTCCCGTCTCTGTGACAGTAATAATTTACTTTTATTTGCTGGATTTTATGTGGCTGTAAGACTGTCAGATTGACACATGGTGGAAAGCAGGTGAGGTGGAAGTTACCACATTTGAAGTCCTTTCAAATGGGCAAATGAATAAAACAAAATTATTCAGAGTCATGGAATGGTTTGGGTTGGAAGGCACCTCTCAAGGTCATCCAGTCCAACCCCCCTGCAGGGAGCAGGGACATCTGCAACTAGAGCAGGTTGCTCAGAGCCCTGGCCAACCTCACCTGGAATGTTCCCATGGATGGGACATCAACCACTTCTCTGGGCAATGTGGGCCAGGGTGTCACCACACTCAACAGTGAACTCCTTCCTAATACCTAACCTAATTCTCCCCTCTAAATTCAGAAATAACTTGTACATGTCCTGCCATGCCACTGTAAGACGGGTGTGGAAGGGGATTGGGCATCATAATGGCTATAAAATGATTTTTCAACCCCCCTGGTGTGGGTTGGAGGGGAGACAGGAAGATCTTGGTTTCCCCTGTCTCTTGCTGGGTTTGGTTACAGCTGCTCAGGGTTTCTAGGGGAGCTGGAGCTGAAGCTGGTCCCTGCAGTGGCAGCAAGTGGGAGGTTTTTCATCAGAAGGAGCAGCTTTTGGTGCCTACACAGTGCACATGGTGGAACAGATGGAGCTGTGGTGTGGATTTCTCCCTCCAAGCAAGAGCAGGTGATTGCTGTGACCAGCCATGGATCCAAGTCAGAATTCCTTATCTCTCTGTTGTGAGTGCAAACACCCTCCGTATGCAGAGCTGATCTCCAAAGATAGCAATCTGCCCGTCATCTGTGTGTCCAGGCACGTCTGCCTTCCAGGGGCAGGAGAGCTGTGGGGGTGCATGTGGACATTTATCCTTTAAACAACTTGCTTTCTGGGGGTGCTCTGCACAGACAAGCTCTGACAAGCTTTAGATTGGATATTAAGAAAAAATTCTTCTCTGCATGGTCTTAAACGTCTTTTCTAACCAAAACAGTTCTGTGATTCTACAATTCTTACTGTATGCCTTCAGTGCTGAGGTGCTGAAAGAAGGGGAAATTTTAAGAACATATCCTGGAGGGAGCTGAGGCTGATCCTGTGCAGCATGTCAATCTGCAGGACTACTTGATAATGCAGGATCTGCAGCCTGATTTGAGTTAGTGATATGTAGATGATAGAATCATAGAATCATTTAGGTTGGAAAAGACCTTTAAGATCATCAAGTCCAGCCTCTAAGCCAGCACTGCCAGGTCACCACTAAACCTTATCCCTCAGCAACATATCTGCATGGCTTTGAAACGCCTCCAAGGATGGTGGTCTGTGTTGCATGGACCTGGTAAAGATTCTGCATGAAAATTTGTTTCTCTGCTACTGTGTAGTATCAAATATCAATCTTGTTTTGGATCAAGGACCTGTTGTTCATCTGTCAAATAGTGCCTGATGAGCAGTTCAGGTTGGATGGGGTTATGAGCAACCTGGTCTAGGGGGAGGTGGTGGTGCACATAGTGTGGCAGAGGTGGAACAAAGTGATCTTAAAGTTTCCTTCCAACCCAAACCTTTTCATTCTATGGTCATTAAGCTTTTGAATTGTAACCCCAGTAAGGAGAACATAAATGTTCTGTTGGTGCTGTGGATTATGAACAGAGGTCTTGGCCTCAACCACAGCTGTTAGTTCCAAATAAATGCTACCAGTTACTATAATATTTTTTTTAGCTGCTGGATCTCAGCAGAAGTGCCTGACGGGCAGTTCAGAGCATCCAGTAGCAGGGTACCAGCATTCTACCTGTTGTCTCTCATGCCCCAAAGTCTCAGGCTAATAGTGCAAAAATTCAACTGGAGTGGGGTATGGATCATTTTAGGCATGTAATTCTGATGACAGTTATCCATCTGGTTTCTCAGAGCAGCAGGGACAGCTGTGTTCAGCTTTGTTCCAGACATGAACCAAAGCTTAGGAGTTGGCATTGCTGATTGGAAATAACTTGAGCATATTTGTTCCTTGGGATAAGATTTAGTGAAACCGCTGTGAGGATTTTTGACCAAGTGGAGGAAAAGATTAAGAAGAATATGGCCAGCAGGTCAAGGGGGGTTCTACGCCCCCTTTACTCTGCCCTGATGAGGCCACCTCAGGATTAGGGAGCTTAGGGAGCTGGCACAGGAGCTGTCTAAGCCACTCTCCATCATTTATCACCGATCCTGGATAACTGGGGAAGTCCTGGATGACTGGAGGTTGGTTAGTGTGACACCCATCCACAAGAAGGGCCAGAAGGAGGATCCAGAAAACTATAGGCCTGTCAGCCTGACCTAAATGGCTGGCGAGGTTATGGAGCAGATCATCCTGAGTGCCATCAGTTGGCATGTACAGGGCAACTAGGGGCTCAGGCCCAGCCAGCACGGGTTTGGGAAGGGAAGGTCCTGCCTTAACCAATTTGATTTCACTCCATGACTGGGTGACCCGTCTGGTAGATGAGGGGAAGGCTGTGGGTGAGCTCTACCTTGACTTCAGCAAAGCCTTTGACACAGTCTCCCACAGCATCCTCCTGGAAAAGCTGGCAGCCCATGGCTTGGACAGGT